>ML802646.1:104578-137485 GCA_009831015.1 Picea engelmannii | reverse complement strand
AGGAAATGGGTTGGGTCAGAACCTAATCGACCCTTGTTACATATTCTTTTTTTGAAAAACCTCGTGGGCCATTGACATAAACTTACAAAACTGAGAGACTTCTAATTTAAGGAATAGGATGAACGACTAGGGCTTCATCATTCTTTGAGAACTCTCCTTGGGCTAAGAGACAACCCATGTTTTCCCTTACATCTGCTTCCTTGTTTAGATTTCAGAGGATATGATATATGAAAATGGAGGTGAAGTTCTGCGTTACTTTACGAAGTCTCTAGAGGGTCTTGTTAAGTGTCGAGTTATTGAAGAACTTGCCCGAGTTTAGAATTTTTATCAGGATTTCCGAGTCCCCAAAGAATTGAATGTGTCTTTCACTATTCCCTTGAGCAAGCTAGAAGGCTTTGAGTAGTCCTAAGATGTTTGCCTGGTTATTAGTGTTCTTCCCCAGGCCTCAACTAAAACTATCTTTCCTTTGATTGCCTAGGGAGTAGATTACACCCCCAGCTCCTGAGATCCCTGGGTTTCCTTTAGAAGCTTCGTCGAATAAGATTGTAGCTTTTCCCTATCTTCCACCACTTTTGAAAATCCTGTTCAAGCATCCAGAGTCGCCACTCTGGATTGGAGCAAGGTCGAGACATGTTCTTTTTGTTACTATCTCTCTGAAGAGGCACACGAAGCCATATTATCTCTTCCGGGAGGAGCACATTGTCTGGCTTGTGACCTCATTTCTCCAATGTCTCCAACAACAGTGCTTTGGCTTTGGCAGCCACGACTATGGGGGTGTGAAAACTATTTTCTAAGGTGGCTTCATTCCTTGCTAACCACACTTCCCAACAAATGTATTTTGGAATGGTGTACCAGATTTTGGCCCAAGAGGATTTACTCTTCAACACATGGGGAGATTTCCCTTCCCAAGAGGCTATTAAGTTGACAACTGTGAGCTGCGAAGGGGTTTGGGCATTGAGCCCATGCATAGCCTGCATCCATACTTCTTGAGTGTAGGGGTAGTTAATGAACAAATGATCAATCGTTTCCTGAGCCACACTGGAGAGAGAGCATCTGTGGGGCCTGAAAATGCCACTTTTAGCTAAGTTTTCTTCTCTCATGACTCTTTTGTGCATGAGGACCCAACAAAAGAAGTTGATCTTTGGGAGACCAAAGGGATCCTAGATGAAATTACACAACGAGGGAGAGTGGATATGCGGGTGCTGGGATTGAAGGGTTTTGAATCCAAACGATGCTGTGTATGCCTCAGTCTTCTCCCATCCCCATTTTTCACTTAATTGCAGGTGGTCTGGAGCCAAACCAGAGAGCGTCGGGTGGAGGGAGTTGAGGTCAGTGTGTAGCCTATGTGGAGGGTAGGGGATAGCCCAGGCGATCTAGTTCCCATATTCATCCCACGAGGAGATGTCAGCCAACATTTGAATACCCTGTTGAATAAGCCAGACACACAAATTTGCAAAGTCTCGGACGAATTTGAGGGGATGGAGGCCCATAATTTTATCTTCCCATAGCCGAGTTCATTTCCCATTCCTAGGGATTCTGTACAGGTGCTCTTTAAAGAAATCCCATGCCTGACTGAAAAACTTCCATAGGGTGGTGCCTTTGCCAGAAGCTCCGTCATCCATGGCATTCATTGATAGCTCTTCCAAATATTTTTTGATGAGGATCTGACTTACCAAGAGACGTTGTTTTGAGAAGATTTTCCATAAGAGATTTCCTCCCATCACCAGATTGGCCAGCCCAGGGTCTCTTACCTGAAGAACACCTTCTTGAGAAGGCCTTTTTACTATGTCCCAGATTACCAAATGATTTTTATTTTGATTTCCCTTTCCTCCTTGCCACAGGAAATTCTGTATTAGTTTGGATATCTCCTCGATGATCATTTTTGGGGAAAAGAGAAACGCATCTTGGTAAATTCGAAGGGAGGAGAGAACATAATTTACGAGTATGAGATTCACTGTTGTGGTTAGCCACTGCCTGCCCCAAGAATTAATTGTTTCCTTGATTTTGTTGATGATTAAAAATCATTGGGGAGCCTTGGTGATTCCTATGGTTAAAGGCAGTCCTAAGTATTTGATTTTATCCCAGGAGGCGAAGCCCGTGAACCGAAGGGATTGAGAAATTTGGAGTATGGAATGTTGATCTACTCCCTAGCCATACAATGCACTTTTCCTCCTATTTACCAAAGCTCCAGAAACTATGAATAAATTCATTGAAATCCCTTGATTTATTAAGGGAATCACCTCCCAGAAGAAGTGAATCATCAACGAACAAGACATGGTTGATTGGATTAGTTCCTCTCGTCGCCCTGATGCCTGGAAGTGTTCCAATTTTCTTGTCTTCTATCAGCTTTCATCTTAGAGAATATGCCATCAAAATGTACAAGAAGGGAGACAGAGGGTAGCCTTGCCTTATGCCCCTTGATGCTTTGAAATAGCTTGTTGGCTTGCCATTTATTAAGGGGGCGATCCATGGCTCTCCTATGCATGATTTAATCAGGGAGATAAAAACAGGGTTGAAGCCAAATGAAAAAAGGACTTGGAGGAGGAAAGAGTGTCTTACTTGATAGAAGGCATTCACCATATCCAATTTGATTAGCATCCCTTGCTCTTGGCATTGGTGGCTGGAATGAATGGTTTCCTGCATGAGGATCACATTGTCCAAAATATGCTTGCATTTAACAAACCCTCCTTGGCTGGGAGAAATTATCTTTTCCAGAATTGGCTTGATTCTATTTGCAACGAGTTTGGAGAGAATTTTGTAAGAAGCATTGCACATCGATATTGGCTTGAAGCAGTCAAAGGACACCAGATTTTCTTCTTTAGGTATTAGAGCTAGGAAGGTGGAGTTTGTGCATCCTCCCACTTTCACTTTCTGGAGGATTTTTTTTATCATTTGAAACAAATCATCCTTGAGGATATCCCTGCATATTCTGTAGAAGTGGATGGAGAATTTGTTAGGCCCTGGATCTTTGTCTGGCTCCATCATCCAAATGACATTGTAGATTTCATATTTAGAGAAGGGCTTCAAGAAACTTGTGTTATCCTCCTCATTTACCCTTCTTGGAACATGAGAGAGGAAGGCTGAGTTTTCCTCCACATATCCTGCTCCTTCTTTATACAATTGTTGAAAATGTGAGGTTGCAGCCTCTTTTAACTGAGTTATTCCTTTGTGGATAGTCCCATCAATGGAGGAAATTTTTGCAATGTGATTTCTAGAGAGGCGAGCTCGAATTTTCTTATGGAAGAAGGAAGAATTTTTGTCACCAGCCTCAAGCCAAAGATTACAAGATTTGAGTCTCAAGGACTCTTCCTCCATTCTAAATGAGAGGAGAGTGTTGAGATGGGCTTCTTTCTCTTTCTGAATTTCAGAATGGGAAATATATTTGAGCTACAAGTCCAGTTGCAGATCAAACAACTAATTGATGTTATGGTTTCTAAGAATAGAGAGGGAGTCTAATGTTTTTTTTATCCAATCTTTCAAGGTTGTTTTGGTTGCCTTTAATTTTTGTTCCCACACATAGTTGGGCGATCCAATGACCAGAGTTGACTAAGCCTTCAAGACTGTATTCATAAAGCCTTCCCTTTCTTCCAGAGGGGGATGAATCAGAAGGGAACGGGCCCTAGTTTTTCCTCTTCTTCAAACAATAGGAGAATGGGCTTATGGTTTGAAGTCATCTTTGGAAATATTTTTGTTGTGATAATCTTATTTTCGGAGAGGAAGTTACTCTAGAGTAAAAATTTATCTAGATAGGCTGAAATGTGCTCCGTCCCAGCTCTATTATTTGTCCGAGTGTAGAGCCCTATCTTTGGCTTAAATTCCATCAAGTCCCATTGTTGAATTATGTCTTCCACAAAGGGTAGGAATTGGTCCTTATTACTGTTTCCTCCTCTTTTTTCCTTTATCTCAAAAACTAGATTTAAATCTCCTGCTAGAATTATGTTCATGGGAGAGTGTGCCTCTAGGAATTTAGAGAGGGTTTTCCATCAATATTTCTTTTCTGTATAGAGGACTGGGACATAAAGATTAAAGAGGGCAATAACGATCTTACTTGTGAGATGTTTGAGTTCAGTGTAGATCCAATGTTTTGTTTAGAAGGATTTTTCCAGGTGGAATTTATCTTCCTCCCAGAGAGTGGCGAGCCCACCAAAAGTGTCCCTTGTGCTTAATTCTTTTCTGGATTTTTTTTTCCATTTCACTTTGCTGAGATCGAGAAGGGAATCCCCTTATATTTTTGTCTCTTGGAGAATGAGGATCTCAAGAGATTCTGTTTTCATAAGGTTCTTCACCGCTTCATCTTTTAAGGGGTTTCCCAAGCCTCTACAGTTCCAAGAGACTAAACACATTATTTACTAGTAGAGGGGGGGGGGGGGGGGGNTCTTGTATTTCTGCCAATAGAGATCTTAATCGTGGACTGGCTGCCTTGCATTTTTTGTCTTTCAACCTTTGCTTCCCTTGCCTCTCTGTGAGTTTTCCTCCCAACTCTTTTCGATGGCCTCTCGAATGTTTCATCATTCGAGGATCTGAAGATCTTCGGGGTATTCTTCCTTGTCATCTCTGTGTAGGTTAGAGGGTTTGAGGCTCCTCTTGGTGATCCATCTGGTATATGGGATGTTTTGTCCAGATTTTTATCTTCTATGGTAGATTTGGGCTACTGTTTGGGCTCTTCAGCTACTAGGAATGGGCTTGGTTCTTGTAGGGTGTTGATAATTTCAAAGGGATTGTTGTCTGGATCTTCTCTTGGAGGGGCTGAGCTCCCCTCCCCTTGAATCTGAGCCGAGGGGATTGGTCCACTCCCTGGGAGTGTTCCTTTCCCTCTAGTTCTGGTATTCTGTTTGGCTGGCGCTGCTTTCTAGATCTGAGTCCATTGTTCTCCCTTCAAGTTCTCATCCTCCTCCTCTACTTTATTTTTTGACTGCTTGGCGAAATTACCATAGTTATGGAAGTGACATCATTTAAACGAGAGATTCTCATAGTCAAGCACTTGAATGGAATACTAGTTAGCCACCATGAGTTTTATAGCTTCAGGGAGGCCTTCCTCCAGATCGAATTCAACACAAATTTTCGCGCAGGAATTATGATCCCTTCTTTCGACGCGATCTATATATTTTCCAATATTAATTTCTATGACTTCTAGGGATTTAGGGTTCCAACAGTGCAAAGGTAAGTGTGGCAGGCGTACCCAAACATGAATGATAGAGAGGATGTCCTAAGTTGGATCAAAGTCTGGGGTCCATTGGTTCAAGTACAGTCCCCGAGGGCCCATGAAATATGACCCATTTCTGAAAATAAGTTTCCTATCCTCAACCGAGTCAAAGGAAAAAACGAAGAAGCCCTTTCCTACAAAGTGGCTTCTGATTTGTTCTTTAGTCAGAGATCTCTAGTTCCTTTGAACCCAGGATTCAACAGCTTTGGGAGAGGGCCAAATCCCAGTGAACTTCCCTATAAGACCACATTCAATAAGGTTCAAGACCGATCTGCAGGGGTCTTCGATCGGTAGGGCTACCATGGGGATTTCCAGTCTTTTTATGAATTTATGTTGTAGATCGGATGTTGGGCATTTGTTTCAAGAAGCAATGAGTTTCCTAAAGGCCAACATCTTGGGGGGAAGTGGAGAGATGGCCTCGGGGCCCCCTCCTGGGGCCATGACGCAGGGGTGGATCGCAGCAGGGCTCAGATCGCAGGCGGAGAGTAGGCTCACACATTCAAGAAAATAGTTCTTTGATTAGAGTAAGTAAATATATTTAAGTACTAATGCACTGAGTAATTAATATAGTAATCTAACATACAAATTAAAGTACTAATACATTATTTTAAAATGTGATGTATTATTGTAACAAGTTAATTAATTAATATTTAAATAATATATTGTATTAATTAATTAATTAATACATTATTAAAATGTTAATTTAACAATAAGTTAATAAAGTAAAAATACATTAAAAATATAATATTAAAGTATTTAAAAGTAAAATAATGTACATTAAAGTAATAAAGTATTAAGAAAACTTGATCTACCAGTGGAACTCCTACCTCCTTAATATGATTACGGTCAGTGCTCAGTCACCTTTATTGATGCAGACCCCCTTCTCTCCTAAGGGTTGCATGACCTCTCGATCAAGGATATTCAATTCCACACCGAATTGTCTCTTTGATACCTTAATTGTCTCACTTAAGAATTAACACAGGCCCTTTTTGTCCTCTGGTGCAGGTTCTATGGCACCCATGATCTCTTTCTTCACGATGCTCAACTCACAGGTTTCAGGCACAAGATCCTCTCCCATTATCCCCTTCCTGCATGCGACCTTGGGCTATGTCCTTGGGTAAATGCACGATTGCAAGCATGCCCAAGAGTGGTTTGGGATCAACCCTCTTTTCTCCCCGGAATTTACCTACAACTGCCACGTACCCCTTTACCGATATCGTGGTTCTGATTGCGTCCCACCCTAAATAATTTGATGCTCGATCACTTTGTGGCCTTGCAATTAAGAATGATTGTCGATCTTACGATCTTGATGCTTGTTTTGAACTGATGGTTTGGACATACGCCTTTCGAACCTAGAAATCAGATCTGACCTCTTTCGAATCAACGAACTAGATCAATTTCTACTTTCGGGCTTCGGGAGTTTCAATTCTCAAACCCTGTTTTCTCTGCAATGCTTCCACCCGGAGCTCGCGATCTATTGATGCGTGTTTCTCATAGATCGATGACTATATTTTCTTCAGGTCTTCGGGATTCGAAAGACTTATCCCTCAAATTTCACCTTCCTTCGGAGTGTACGGATTTCTTCCATGTGTCTTCTCAAATTAGATGGCTGAGATTCACTTCACGTCTCTGGCTCTTCGGGATTCAAGACTTTCAACTCCCCACTGAAACTCTCGAAGTGATTCCTCTAGAGCTCACAATCCATCGCCATGTGTCCCCCTAGATCCGATGTTCACTATCTACTTCGGCTCTTTGAGCTTCGAGAGTTTCAACCTCCTGCGCACTCGTTCCTCCCGGAGTGATTTCACCCAAAGATGATGGATTCCCACCACATGTCCTCCACAATAGACAGTTGCGATCTACTTTGGATTTTGGGACTTTTGGATTTTATCACCCTCCGCACTTGGGATCCTCCGAAGTGAAATTTCCTAGAGTCTCAGATTTTTCGACACATATCTCCTGGAAACCAATGTCATGGATCTACTCCAGCGTTTGGCTCTTCGACAACTTCACTTTCTCCTTATCCACAAAAATTTCGAAGTAATTTTCTCCAAAGCTATGTATCTTCTACCACCTATCCCTTTCGATGATGGATGGTCCCTATCCTCTTCAAGACTTCGGTGAATCCTCGCTCCTATATGCACGCAAAGACTTAACACTCGTTCACTTTACCTAGATCCAATAGTTTGGAATGATCTCACTCCCTCCTAGATGGATCTTGTTCGGTGACTCTTGAAACCTTCAGAACTTTCCTCCCTTTGAACATTCCTCCTACTATCTCTCTTGATATTTCTCCCGCCTTTTGTCCCTTTAACTCTTTAAAGAGTTAATTCAACACTTATTCGATTTTTAGGTTTGTGTACTCTTTGAAATAGATTCTTATGCAAGATTTGGGTTCTTGCAGATGACTGTGCACACCTTCTAGAAGTGACCTTGCACTCGTTGCAAAGGGAAGTTTTTGTGCTATCTCTTTTGATATTTTGAGTCGAAAAAAACTCTGTCAACACACGCCTTGCGAAAAGTGTGCACACCTTGCACACACTCATCAAAGAGAAAATGATTGAACCTTACACAAACATATCACAGTTTCATATACCCAACAACACAACTCATTCATTCATGAAGCAAAATAACAAGAAATTTGTAAACAGTAGTGACACCATGCATTTGAATCAATTTTCCTCTGTTATATTCATTCCAAAAGTAAAAAAAATGGCTACAACTTTGATCAAATAACAACTAAAAATTTAGAGTTTTCCTACTAACTTGCAATAGCCCAATTTGGGCATAAAAAACCTCTATTTATCTCAGAGGGTTCTTAGGATTCCCCCTAACTACTCGTCTACTAAAAAACAAAACCTAACTACTACCTTAGTTCAGTTACATTCAAGAATAGGAGTGAAAACGCCCAGATCACTTGTGATCATTTATCTTCCAAGTGCTTGATCTTCTTCCGTTTTTCAATCATATCCAAAATATTCACAGTAAATGTCGGCGTTTAATATTCTGAAATGATTCCAAGGCATTGATTTGTCTTTCCATGTGTGCTCGTTGACAAATCTCCTGCATCATACTCCCCTGGACAAATTCATGGAATCCTCTATGAGCTCCTACACCGACTTTCCATGATTCTAGATATCAACCTCATTTTTCCAACTGGCATCTTCTATTAGGTGTCCTTTCCACTTGACCAAATATTCAAAATAGTTATTCCTCCTGGTCTTTTTGCCAATCCTCTAATCAACGATCTTCTCCATCTATGGTTTTTCTTCTATAGGCATTTGTTTCTCCCACTGAATCTTCTCTTGATATTCTGATCCCTCTATGTCATATTCTATGTAAGGGTACAGGTCTGAAACATTAAATATGGGTGATATGCCCACATCATCCAGCAGCTCAATCTCATAGGCGTTTTCATAAAAATTCCTTAAGATCTTACATGGCCCTATATTCTTCATCTTTACCTTATTATATGTTCCCCTAGGGAACCTTTCTTTCCTGAGATGTGCCAAAAACCTGATATACTACTTCAAATTGATGTTCCCTACGATGTTTATCAACTCTGCGCTTGTACTCTTGGCTAGAGTTTTGCAATTGTCCTCTGATCTAGCTATGGAGATTCTTCATTTCTGTAGCAAAATCTTCTGCTCCAACACTTCTGATCTCACTCTGTTCCAAGTCTCTCAACTCATATACTCCCCTTGGCTGCATTCCATACAATATTTGGAATGGGATCTTTCCAGTGCTCCTGTTTGGTGAGTCATTGTATACAAATTCAGCTTGTGGGAGAATCTGATCCCACTGATTATGATGCTCAGTGACCAAACTCCTCAGTAAGTTTCCCAAACTTCTTCTTACCACCTCAGTTTGTCCATCTGTCTAAGGGTTATAAGATGAGCTGAAGGAAAAATTTGTCCCCAACTTCTTCCACATTGTTCTCTAGAAATGACCAACAAATTTAGTGACTCTGTCTGAGACAATGCTCCTAGGTAGTCCATGAAGTCTCACAAATTCCTTGAAAAACAAATTTGCAACATGTGTTACATCACTAGTCTTCTGGCATGGGATAATGTGATGTATAAATTAAATTGTTTACACATTAATGTATAATATAATGTATTAATGAAATTAATAAATAAGTTAATACAATATTAAATAATATATGGTTCAACTATTAATATAATAATAAAGTAAAAATACATTAAAACTACTTTATAATATTATTATATAAATGCAGAACATTAATATATTAAATTTTTACTTGAAAGTATCAATTCATTAATATAATATTCTTATATACATTAATTCCATTAATACAATATCCATCAATGCATTAACAAAATTTTCTACATTAATAAAGCAATACATTGAAAATATATTAATAAACTAATAATATATTAAGAAAGTATTAATATAACCTCGCTCGCTACATATGTGTGGATCTTCAATCACTTACAACCTTGGAGAAAATAGTAGCTAGAGTCATGGTGGAGATAGACATACATGATGGAATGCTAGAATGTATTGACATAGACTGACGAGGTAAACTCTATCAACAGACTTTGGATTATCTAGGAATCCCTTTTAGGTGCACTATCTGCAGAAAAACAAGACACCTGAGGAATTTTTGTCCAGGTCGCTTTGTTGAAGATCGGTCTGAGGAGACTATGCTCGAACTCTTCTCTAGGATAGACTCTCACGTTGCGCCTACACAACCCTCTTATCTAGACCTTCCAGACTTTGAAGACTTTTTCACCCTCGACTCACTCACAGGTAAGCTCAAGTTCATTTGTCCCTTGCTTTTTAACTCTCTTACCTTCTGGGAAATAGAACAGTTGAACTCTGCCACATTTCTTGCTCTAGGCTCTCCTTTAATATCGATGGCTCTAGTCGCTCCTACTTCTTGACCAATGGGTGTACAAACTCCCATTTTGGGTGTCCCTTCCACACATCCTAACTCTTTCCTATCTGATGGGCCACTGATCTACCAATCGAACTCCTCCCTCCTTAATACGATTGTAGTCAATGCCTAGTCACCTTTATCATGAGACTCGACCTCTCTTCCTCAATTGACCCCATTAACTACTCTCCTGATGGATCCTCCTTTTTCTACCCATCCTCGGGCGACTATTCTCGTCTTCTCCTCTTCTTTACCAATGGACCCATCTAGCATTGACTCAACGACTCAAGATATGATTTTGACACACTACCCTCTGGGCACTAGTGAAACACAACTTGGAGACAATTCCATTAGCGATGTGTTGGAATCTCTTCTACCATCCTTTAATGAAATTCAAACTCAATCTCGCTTACCTATATATCTGGGGCATTCATTCCACTTACCACATTCCGAGGTAGAGATTACAGGACACAGGAACAATTCAGGGTTGGACCAGGGTACTAATCATACCTGGTCTAGAGGGATTGGATATGAACACTTTCCGATCAAAACTATAAGTGTCTGATGTAGAGAGGGTCCTTCTTTACCTTCTTCCTCTGTCACACATTCACAAACTACTAATATTGGGGCTCTTAGAGGCATGAAAGACCTAGCGACAAATAAATAATGACATTTCTCTCCCTCAATATCAGACGGGTGGTAGGGCCCCTTAAATCCTCCACCTTCATAAGACTACTAGTTCAGACACCTGTAGACATTATCTTTCTTTAGGAAAACAAAAAGCCAGATATTTTCTTTCAAAGTTTCATCATGACTGTTACGCTTTCTTTGTAAACTCACTTGGAAATTAGGAGGCTTTAGCTGCCTCCTGGGACCCTACCAAGTTCGAATTACATCCTTATCTGTGTTGTGGTGCCCTTTTACTTACTAGATCCTTTTGGTGGAATAATCATCAAATCATCTTTCTCAATATTTATGGACCTTGTCAAAAAAAATTTGGGGGGGAAATTATTGAATCCCAAGGTCTACTCAATCTCTAGAATTTAATCATAGCTAGGTACTTGAACTTCATCATATGATCAGGAGAAATTTGCGGATCCTTTTCCAACAAAGACCTGTTGGCTAACTTCTTCATCTCACTCTTCCATTCGCATGGTTTGGTCGACTTCCCTCTGACTGTTTTGACCCCAACATGGAGCAACGACAGAGTGGGATTGGATTCCATCTAAAAATGACTTGACTGTTTCTTTATCTTCGATATCCTGTCTACTGTTGGAAGAATCAGAACATGGGTTGACACACCATATCTATCTGATCACACCCCAATTTTATTACAATTCAATCCTCATCCAGAGCGGATCTCCCACCCTTTTAAACTTAACTCGTGTTGGCTTAATGAACCCAAATTCAGTGCCATTGTCAACAATGTGTGGTATGACCTTTTTTTCTAGATTGGATTGGGTATACAACAACACTTCTATTTGAAATTGAAACATTTAAAATCTTTTATTAAAATATGGGCGGTGCAACACAAAAATCACACCCTTCAGAAGCTTCACGAGTTGGAGCATAAGCTTTATTCACTACACCATACCGACACATTGGCTTGACACGCAAGGGATGGGATTCAACTATGTAAACAAATTGAATCTGACAGGAATAATATTTTGTTGGTAGACGAATCTCTCTAGATACAAAGACATATATTAAATTGGATCAAATGTGGAGACCTCAATACTAAATTTTTTCATTACTTCGCCAACTCCTCTAGGAACAAAAATCACATTTGGGATATCATAGATGAAACAGGTACAAAGCATAGTGGACATCAAGAGATTAAATCGAAAACTACTAATTATTATAAATTGTTTTATGAGGGAAGGTCCGCATGCCCATATTAAAACCCAAGTTTCAGTGGCTCAACACTACCCTTTCACTATCATTGCTGAGGACAACTCACTTTTGGATAGGCCTTGTACAATACAAGAGGTACTGGTTACTATCAAATCTTTCTCAAAGGATAAAATATCAGGCCCAGATGGCTGGACCATAGAGTTTTACCTTCATTTTTTCGATTTGGTAGGGCCTGAGCTATTGGAGCTAGTGGAAGATTCTAGACTCCATGGTAAGATCTTTAGGGCTCTAAACTCTACCTTCTTGAATCTTATCCTAAAATAAAATCATCCAGCCACTGTTGGTGATTGCAAGCCGTTTTATCTTTGCAACCTTTGCTACAATCCCATATCTAATATTATTTCCAATCGAATCAAAACCATCCTCTCGCTCTCCTTGTCCAGAGAAAAACTAGGTTTTTTAAAGGGCTGAAAAATTATTGACGCCATTGGAACTGCTCAAGAATGATTTCACATCATTAGTCACAAAAAATCTCGCACCCTTATCCTCAAGATAGATCTTAAAAAATCATTCGATTGCATTGGATGGGATTTTCTTTGACTTATTTTAACACAGATGGATTTCATACACTCCATGATATCCTAGATTATGAGTTTTGTCACAAGTGCATCTTTTGTTGTGTTGGTTATTGTCAAACCTTCCTCCTTCTTCCAAAGTGGTAGAGGGTTGTGTCAGGGTTTTCCACTTTCATCGCTGCTCTTCATCTTGGTTATGGAAGGTTTAAGTCTCCTCCTTAAAAAAAAATCCAGACATAAGGAAAAATTACAAGGATCAAAGTCTCCAGGCTCGTCAAAATACTTCACCTCCTCTTTGCTGATAATGCCCTTATAATGAAAAATGGAATTCCACTCGAATGGAGAGAAATCGATGGACTCTTGAAGTTTTTCTTCTCTGCTACTGGCTTACAAATCAACTGGACCAAATCGACATTCCATTATGATAATATACTTGACCAGGATTTGGATCTTCTTATGGCCATATTTCCACATAACTTCTTTCATCTTTGACAAGTCTTACACTACCTTGGATATTACATCAAAGATGATCACTATAAGGCATCACACTGGGGCTAGTTGGTATCAAAGGTGGAAAACAAAATCAACAACTAGTATAATCGATGGCTCACTATTGGAAGCCAATACACTCTTATTAAAGATGATCTTGAAGGAAAATAGGTGTATTGGATGGCACTGGAATCCATTCCCCCATTGGTTCTATACAAGCTCGTAAAATTTACTTATAGTTTTCTCTGGTCATGCTGCAAGGAAAAACGCAATCTCCATCTTTGCAATTAGGAAACATTGGCCAAACAAAAAATCAAGGGGGGTTGGGGCATTAGGAATATTTTAAATTTCAACCATGCTCTGGCTGCCAACACAGTCTAGCATGTCCTAACCACTTCTGGCATCTGGAGCTCGATTATAAAAGAAAAATATCTCCCTTTTACCTTAGTTGTGACTTGGCTCCAAACAACTCCCACTTACTCTAGGGCAGTGTCTCAGACGTGGAGGAACCTGACCAAATCGGCCCATTGGATCAAAAATTGGATCAGCTAAAATCCTGGCTACGACCACTCAATCAATATTGGCATGGATCGCATCCTAGGCATCGACTTTTCTTCATACCTCTCACCTTCTCTCATCACTTATTTGCATTCCAAAAATACACATTATCTTTTTCAAGCAGCGGTACACAACAAACTAGGGAATCCGATTGTTGGGTAGATTTCAAGTGACGTTTTGGAGCTTCCACCCGATCTGGCAGAGGAGTGGGACGGGTTCTGTCAAGAACTTACCAGAGTGGGAATCTACCTTCACAACGCCGAGGACTAGCTCCTGTTAGTAGGAAGAGATAGCTTGGGTCTCATTTCTGTCATAAATATTTACACAATAATCTCCAACGCAACAAATAATATCAACACAACCTGCTGGTGCAAACACCTTTGGACTTGGAAAATTCCATTAAAGGTAAAAAATTTCATTTGGCTAGCTGTCAAAAATAAAATCTCCACCTGGGAAAATTTACAAAGGAAAGTCTTGCACGGTCTCAATATCTGCCAACTATGCTTCAAGGAAGAAGAATCAGTGATACATATATTCATTCAGTGCCAATTCATGTGACAAGTCTGGAACAAGATTGCTCTTGACTATCACTTTACCTCTGCCTGGAATGGGATATCCATTTCTGGTTGTTTTTCCCATTGGACATCTAGCGACCACATTTATAATTTTTTACCTCCCTTGGTTATCTGGTTCATTTGGCTAGCGAGGAACAAATTGATTTTTGATAATATATCTCCTTCTATCAATTAAGTTGCATACAAATCACTTGACCTGCATCGGATTTGGAAATATATCCATCCATCCAAGGGGAAAACTAATTTTTTTATAAACCCTTCCATTGCTGAGAATATATCCATGGGGTGGTTCGATGGTTCAACCCAATGCAACAGAACATTGAGTGGTGCTAGTGCTTTGATAAGAATAAATGGGAACTCTCTTTACAGATGGATTTTCAGCTGTGGTCCGAGCACCAATACAAGGAAAGAGTTATTAGTTGGGCTACACTTCACTTGGCCACGAGGCTTGGTATTGATCACCTTCAACTAATCAACAACTCAAAAGTTATCATAGATTGGCTGAATCACACTGAAAATCTTGAATCGATCACCCTCTTGGCTTGGATGGACCGAATCACAACACTCCAATGCCACTTCAAGAAGTTCATCTTCTCTCATACTTCTAGTGAATTCAATAGGGAAGAAAACCTGCTATCTAAGACAACACTTCAAAAACAAGCAGGTCTGATCACCTACAACCATTGGATGGACGACCATGAGGGCACCTCGGATGTTATCGAATTATTCTAAGTTCGGAGCCATTAGTTCCTATCACCATCATCAGTTTTTTCTCATATCATGTCTTTACTTTTGGCATACTTTCTTGATATCTCTCCTCTTCTCTTTCCCTACTAGTTTTCTGACTTGCGGTTTCTCTTTCTTTTCTTCCAGGGTAGCTTCACTACCCTTCCAATTGGATTTTTCAAATGAAGGAGATTGACACTCCCTTCCAGTTGTACCACCTCAGTTTTCTTGATGTAACCAGTTGTGAGAATATATAATTGAGCAATTTTTTCTCTTGGAAAAAGAAAGTATTAATACATTAAATTTACACTTTATACTATATTAAATTAATTATTAGTATTTTATCTTTATTAATGCATTAACAATTAAATTTAAACATTATATTAATGCATTGAATTGAGTTATTACTAAATTAATTATTATAAAGTAATACATTAGTAATGCAAAAATACATTAATGCGATATTACATAAATGAAATAATATATTTATGATCGATTAATTAATGTTTTAATATGTAAATAAATTAATTTATTAAAGTATTAATGTATTGATGAATCAATACCTTAATGTAATGTATAAATTAAAGTATCAATACATTAATGTATAATGTGATGTATTAATGTAACATGTTAACTAAAAAAATATTAATAATGTATTAATACATTGATAGAATAATACATTAATATACTAAAGTATTAATGTATTAATTAAATAATACATGAATGATATATAAGTTAATGTGTAAAATAATAAATACAACTATTAAATTTATTAAATAATTGAAAAAATAATGTAATTTATAAATTAATGTATTAAAACATTAACATATAACTTATTGTATGAAGGTAATATTGGGTTATGTCTCATTGCAATGCTGGGATATGTTTGTCACATTGTGACATTAGGTTCTATGCATCACATATCAACAGGGGGTTATGTTCATCACATTGTGACGTCATGATATGAATGTATATCACACTGTGGTGCTATGGTTTGTCAAATAGTGATGATGAGTGTATGTGCATATCATTGTGGCATTAGAAAGTTCGTCACATTGTGACAAAGGAAATCATTTTGTAACATAATGAGGTATGAGCATGAACGTCATATATCAATGTGGGTTATGTTCATCACATTGCGACGTCAAAAAATGTTCATTTCATTGCAATGTAGGGTTATGTTTGTCACATTGCGAGAATGGGTTCTGCACATTACATTGTAACAAGGGGTTATATTCGTCACATTGTGACATTTGAAAATATTTGGCAAATTGTGCAATTGGGTTCTATACATCACATTGTGACAAGGGCCTATGTTCGTCACACATGACATATGGAAACATTTTTCATAATATGACATTGGGTTTTGTCCATCATATTGCGACAAGGGGTTATGTTTGTCACATTGAGATGTTTTAAAATGTTTGTCACATTGTAATGTTAGGATATGTGTGTAACATTGTGTCATGAGGATATCTTCATCAAAATGCAATGACAAGGCTATGTTCATCACATTGCGACATCTATTTATAATAATCACATAGCAATGTTACTATGCCTTTTCATATTGCAATGTTACTATGTCCATCACATAGAGACATTAGAATGTGGGGTTTTTGTATGTCACAGTGTGTTGGTTGGTTTTGTATATCAGACTACAATGTTGGCATATGTTCATCACATTCTGACATCAAAAACTGATGATATTCAAGAATACATTAATTCAATAAATAAAATAATCATTAATTAATTAATACAATATGCTACATTAATAAAGTAATACATTGAAAATGCATTAATAAACTAATAATATATTAAGAAAGTATTAATACATTAAATTTAAGCTTTGTATTGTATTAAAATAATTATTAGTATTTTATTTTTTGAATGTATTAATACTTAAATTTAAACATTACATTAATGTATTGAATTAAATTATTATATTAAAGTATAAATACAATAACACATTATTTATATATTAATAAAGTATTAAAATATTAATTAAATGTTAATAATGTATTAATACAAAAAAAAAATTGTTGACTGTAAAACCGGGAATGAACTCTGAATCACGCTAGGTTTAGGGTTTCAACTTATCCCTTGGTGCACTTGGACACCCCTGGAGGGGCAAGCCATGCTCCCAAGAGAGGGAGGGCCGCGAGGTGCCTCCTACAGTCATGCCACAACACAAGGCAACTTAGGTTATGACTCTTGTCGACTGACCTTCGAACCGCGCCCAAATCTGTTCTCTGAGCTTCTCTTCAAAGGATCAATCAAAGGAAAGGAAATGGAAATTGATTCAGGGAACACTCAGACGAAGGCAACGCACCCCTAGGCACCCGAAAAATGCATCCCTTAGGCACCACTACCACCGAAATAATTCATCATCTCGCCCATAATAGAAGAAAAGAAACAATACATGCGATATTACAACCTGGTTGGTAAATTCTTAGGGATATGGCCCTTAGAACACAATATGATCAAATGGATACAACAATAATGGAAACGCAAAGGTCACTATGACCTACAGTTGGGCTCCAAAGGTCTCTTCACCATAATCCTACACAATCTAGAGGATAGGAACCACATCTTTGATGGAGAGCCTTACTTCTTCAACTCAGTTGGTCTCTTCTTGTGCTTCTAGATGGATAAGTTCATCTCTAAAACAAAGTATTTTGAGCATGCACCAGTTTATATTCGACTCTATTCCCTACCACAGGAGTTCTGGCTAAAAGAAGTACTGGCGGGCATTGGAAATACCATTGCGGTATATGTGAAATCCTCAGAAGCAACCAAGAAGAGAAAGTATACCTCGTATGCTCGTATATGTGCCTACCTGAATATCTATAATCCTCTATCGAGCTCCATTTCTCTGGAATACTAAGATAAGTACTAGTCTCAAACCATTGATTATGAGCACATACCTTTTCACTGCAAGAAATTCCACGAGCATGGGCATCTCTTTAGAGACTGCCCCCTTAATGTGGGTAGAAAAGGTGAAAACCATAAAAAAATAAAAGCAAAGGATGGATTCATACATGTAGCAGGAAGACAACGCCAAGTGGCTAGGAAAATAGTCACAACATTAACCAGGGAACCACCCTCCAACAACCCCTTCGATGCCCTACACCAAATACTAGAGAACATGGATGCTCCACAAGTCCCTCCTATGGCGGAGGCTCTTCATGGAAACATGAAAGGAAAAATGGTGGAAACCCCTGTCATGGAGAAAGTTTCATCCATTCCTGCTTCTAGTGCTAAGGCCAATGAACTTTTAGATCCATAAGACGGAAATGCCGAAATGGACCTAGACAAGCAGGATCTCGCTGGTATATATCTGGAGCATCTATAACAAGCCTACCATCATCAAAAATCATATACCAGTCCTCTTGATCAGTTACAAAAAGTCCACAAAGTCTTCCTCAACTCTCCATTGGGTTCCACAACTAGATCTAACTCAGTTCTAGGAATTCAAGGGAGTCAATTGAAAGAGCAACACAAGACTAAGAAAGACAAAAAGAAAAGGGGCAGAAAATCCACCCAGAAGCTCATGCAGCAGATTTGACACTTAATGGTTAATACGGTTATATACATATCATTTCTAACAGCTTTCACCCCCTCCCCTCCCCATATTCATCATGAATCTCATCTCTTGGAATATCTGAGGACTCAATGGTTGTAGTAAGAAAATGCGACTACAAGAACATATTATAGCGGAACAACATGATATCATGTTTATTCAAGAAAATAAATGTCCAATGGAATAAATGGATCAAGTTCTATCTCGGTGCTGGAAGCCAGGGAATATGATTTGTACCAATGCAACAAGAACGATTGGAGGTTTGGCCATTCTCTGGAACCTGATCTCTATTCTTATGGAAAATTTCTTCACCACTAGGTGGTCAATCTCGGCGAAATACAAGCTTATTGGTTCCAACAAGTCCGGCTTCCTCAAAATGTGTGTGGAACGAATTCTCTAAGGGACAAGACAACCTTCATTCGTAATATAGAAGGGCTCACTACCCTCACTACCAGTATTCAATAGATATTTGGTGGAAATTTTAATATGATCTGCAACCTAGATGAGAAAAGAGGAGGAATACACAGACTTCAGGAAGAATCAGGGCACTTTCAAGACTTAATTGACAAGTTGGGCCTCATCGACCTAGAAACACAAAATGGCCTCTACACCTGGTGTCGCCTCGACCGCTTTCTCATTTCTAACTCCCTCTTGATGCATGGAACAACCTTGCAAGCCAACATACTAGATGCCCTCGGGTCTCATCACTGGCCAATTCAACTCTGGTTAGACATTCTGGCTTCTCCAGAACGCAATCCCTTCATATTTGAATTTTGTTGTCTCATCCACCCAAACTTCCAAAATATTCCCCCCATATGGTGGAAGGAAGTGACCATTCCTTACAGTTCCAAGATGTATCGTTTCCAATTGAAACTTAAAAAATTCAAGAAACACCTCAAGCTATGGAACAAACAAACCTTCAGAAAAATATTTGAGTACCAACAACAACTAAACGAGCAAATGAGGATCTTGCAGATCCAAATCAGAAATTAGGGCATCATAGAGGAACTCAGGGAGCAGGAAGCAATGATAAGTCAAAAGATGGGTGAAAGGAGAGCTCAAGAGGAGATCCTTTGGAGATAAAAATTCAGGGTGCAATGGCTAAAGGAGGGAGATAGAAACACCAAGTTCTTCCATAGATATACTATTCAATGAATAAATGTCAACCACATCTCACAGCTAGTTACAGAAGAAGGCTAAACTCTCCATTCTCACAACGACCTAGAAAATGAGGTAGTATCCTTTTATCAAGATCTCCTCTCCGAACCTCCATGTGATCGATATTCTACCATTTCTAAAATCAATCAGTACATCCCTTCCAAAATCACTCAGTAACACAATGAAGCTCTCATGAGACCTATCATGATTGAAGAACTAGACTTGGCAATTCAAGATACTTTAGAAGGAAAAGCTCCTGGGCCAGATGAATTCATTGCATATTTTTTCCACCATTGTTGACCCATGGTACAAGAGGAAGTTTGGGAAATCATTGAGGACTCTAGGGCTTCGGGTCAGGTCCTTCCATCTCTCAATGCCATATTTCTCACCCTCATCCCCAAAGAAGAGCGAGTTACTCACCTAAAAAAATTTAGGCCGATAGATTTTTGCAACGCAATCTACAAGCTTCTAACAAAGTTGATCGCCTAATGCCTCAATCCCCTCCTTATATTCATCATCTCTCCCGAGAAGTCAGGATATGTGGAAGGAAGGAAAATATTGGACAATGTCATCCTGGTGCATGAGTTCATCCATTCACTTCAAAAGACCGGAACTTGAGGTATGTTGTTAAAGCTAGATCTTTCTAAAGTGTTTGATAAGATAAGTTGGGCTTACATGCATTCTGTACTTTTGGCCATTGGCTTTGCTCCCACCTAGGTTGACGAGATATTGAATCTAACCTCCTCTACCATTTTTTCTATCCTCATCAATGGAATTCCCTCCCCCGCTTCTCACCCTCTCGAGGAATACGTCAAGGGAACCCCCTTTCACCCTTCCTCTTCATCATCATGGTGGAAGGCCTAAGTTGGCTTATTCAAGACTCCATTGCAGACCTTTATTTAGTCAGGTTACTGTTCCAAATGGATCGAGAAAGGGAAATAATGTGAATCTCTCATATTTGAACGAAACCAATTCCCTTGCATAGAGCTTGTCGTGCTAATTCTGACATTATATTTTTTTTTCGAAAATGGACTCTGTATGGTGAAGTTATCACAAGATGAAGTTTAGGTCAAACTGACAAAAAGTCATAGTCAAAGTCAATATTTTATACTATTGTAGTCATCAGTACCTCAGTAGGATAGGTGGTATATGACGTCTCCATGATTTCATGATGACAACAGTAGGACACGTGGTAGCACCAGGACGTCCCATGTGGCAGTCATTTTTGGCATTTTTAGGGGTTGATTTGGACTAATAAAAAGTTGACACATGGCACTACACATACATGATACGTGGCAGTCTATATGTGACATGGTACTAGTGGCATAATGACATGTGGCTAATATGGCAGGGATGTGGCACCATTTGATTGCGACACATGGTAGGTGCGACAATGCGACATGTGGCATGTATGGAGGTGATGTGGTAGGTACGGTGGTAACATGGCATTGTTGACTGGGAAGTTGACTATGCAGGTGACTGGGTCAGTGGTTGGATAGTACGGACCATTCACAGGGTGACACATTACAAGATACCAGATATATAATATATACAGAACAGAAATAAAATGCTAGAAATGGCACAATAACAGTAAAATATCCAGCATAATCTTCACAATACACAAAAACATATAACAATAGCAATAGAAATAGCACTTTGATTCAGAAAGCAATGTTCACAAGCCTCTTCGAGGGGGCAACCTCCAATCGAGCAGCGCTCTGTTACAATAATCTCCCATCTAGGGTTCTCATACCCTCGACCCTTATTTATACTAAATATGTCTATTAAGAGAAGCATCTAGAGGAAGATCCTCCTAGAAGCAGAAGCTTCTATTAGGTCTTCTTACATCCGCCTTATTCTATTTTATTGAAAGGCCTTATTAATATTGACCTTTATTACATCTGAATACATTGATCTACCTATGTGCGGGTTAGGACCTTAACATGTTCGTCCCCTTAAAAACAACATTGTCCTCAAGGCTTGAGATGTGGAAACTGCTTGCAGAATGGTAGCTGGTTCCCAAGTGGCATCTACTGGAGTCATATCTTTCCACTGTACTAGCACTTCCTTGATGGTTCTCTAACGCAAGAGACACTCACGCTGGTCCAAAACTGCTTCTGGCTGTAGCCAAATGGATCCTTCTTCAGCTAACTCTGGAAGGTTGGTTTGAATTTGGCACCTGGTTCCAATCACCCTCTTCAAGCATGAAACATGAAAAACAGGATGTAGCTTCGACTGACTGGGTAGAGCTAACTGATATGTGACTTTTCCCACACGCTTGAGAACTGTGTAAGGGCCATAAAATTTAGGTGCTAGCTTCGGACAATGCTCGGCCTTGAGGGAAGTTTTCTTATATGGTTGCAGTCTTAGAAACACCCAATCCCCTTCTGCAAATTGACGTTCAGATTGACCTTGATCTGCTTGTTTCTTCATTCTATTTTGTGCCATGACCAAGTTCTCTTTAAGGGTACGAAGGATATCCTCTCGGACTGTAAGTGTTTGGTCAACCGCCTGGACCTTAGAGGTACCCGGTAAGTATGAGAGAACTGAAGGTGGCTTCTGTCCATACACCGCTTCAAAAGGAGTCATGCAAGTGGCTGTATGGTATGTAGTGTTGTACCACCATTCGACGAGGCGTAACCACTAAGCCCACTGGTGTTGTTTTTCAGAGTCAAAGAATCTCATATATGTTTCCAAACACTTGTTGACAACTTCTGTTTGATCATTCGTTTGGGGATGATAAGCTGAGATGAGATGCAATTGTGTGCCTTGTAGCTTAAACAACTCTTGCCAAAAATTTATTGTGAAAGTTGGGTCTCGATCGGAAACAATAGAGTGCATCATGCCATGAAGCTTGAAGACCTGGTCGATGAAAATTTGAGCCATCATGGATGCAGTAAATGGGCGGGGAAGAGTGCAAAAATGAGCATACTTGGAAAGGCGATCCACCACCACCATTATGACTGATTTATTCCCCAATTTGGGTAAGCCTGTAATAAATTCCATAGAGATATCCTTCCAAATAGTAGGGGGAATCGAAAGCGGTTGGAGGGTGCCTGGAGATTTGACTGTTTCTCCCTTGTTGCGTTGACACACCTTACATTCAGCGACAAACTTATGAATGTCCTGTTTCATACCATCCCAGAAAAAATAACGTTTGACTCGATCATATGTTTTGGTGAACCCTGAGTGTCCCGTTGTGGGTGTAGCATGAAGCTCAGAAAGCACCGTGGATTTGAGCTTGGATTGTTTAATTAAATACAAGTGACCTTTGTATCGAAGCTCATCCTAGAGCCAGGAGTACCCTAGGGTAGCCAGAGCCTTGTTCTATAGTTGCTAAATCATATGCGAAGTTTTGGGATCTTGAAGCCATTCCCGGTGCACATCTTGGAGACAATCAGGTACAATGAAGGAAATAGAAAAAAGGGATCCTTCATCTTCATATTTCTAGGACAGTGCATCCGCCACGACATTGTCTTTTCCCTTCTTGTAAATGATCTCATAATCATATCCAAAGAGCTTAGTCACCCATTTTTGTTGTTCCTGGGAGGAAATGCGTTGTTCCAGAAATTACTTAAGGCTTTGATGGTCTGTCTTAATTTGGAAGCGTTGCCCCAAGAGATACGGATGCCACAACTCAACGGTATGCAGAATCACCAACATTTATTTTTCATAAATGGGTTTGCCCAGATTCTTTTCAGACAGTTACTTGCTAGTGAAGGCCAAAGGTCGACCCTCTTGCATAAGGACAGTGTCGATTCCTTTCCCTGAGGTGTCACATTCCAACACAAAGGTCTTTGTGAAGTCGGGAAGGGCCAGAACTGGAGTGGTACACATGGTCGTCTTCAAGGTTTGAAAAGATTGAGCAACTGCTGGAGTCCAAGTGAAAGAGTTATTTTTTAGGAGAGCCGTGAGAGTTGCTGCAATCTTTCCGTAGTTCTTAACAAACTTGCGATAATACCCTGTGAGGCCCAAAAATCCATGCAATATTTTGAGAGTCTTTGGGTGCGGCCAGTCTTGCATAGCTTCAATCTTTTTCGGGTTCACCCTGACACCATCCTTTCCAACCAGATGACCTAGGTATTCTACTTCTGAAGCACCAAAAGCACATTTGGATTGTTTCAGGAAAAGTTGGTGTTGAGAGAGTAGGCGAAGAACTTGATCCACATGAGTAAGTTGGTTTTTCCAAGTTTTTCTATAGATGAGGATATCATCAAAGAAAACTAAGACAAAATGATGGAGAAAAGGGCGAAATACATGGTTCATGAGGCTCTGGATGGTGGAGGGGGCGTTACATAAACCAAAGGGCATGACCAAAAACTCATAGTGGCCCTCATGAGTGTGAAAGGCGGTCTTGGGAATGTCGGCCTATTTCATACGTATCTGGTGATATCTAGAGCGAAGATCAAGTTTGGTAAAGAATTGGGCGCCACTCAATTCATCCAGGAGGTCATCAATGACAGGAATGGGAAATTTGACTTTGATGGTTAGTTTGTTGAGAGCACGGAAGTCAGGACACATTCTTCAAGAACCTTCTTTCTTCAGTACCATGATGAACGGAGAGGAGTAAGGGCTCGTACTAGGATGGATGACACCGGTAATAAGGAGTTCCTAGACCATTTTTTCAATTTCATTTTTTTGTGCAAAGGGGTGGCGATATGGACGTATATTAGGGGGATGGCTTCCTGGGACAAGGGGAATGGAATGATCATGGACACCGTGGGAAGGAGGGAGTCCTTGGGGAGTGGAAAATACCGTTTGATGTTTAGAAAGGAGGGCTTGGAGGTCTTGGGGCACTGGTGGGGTCTCTATGGCTTGTATGGCATGGAGTTGGGAAATAACACCAGAATGACCTTTTTTGAGCAGTTTTTCCATGCGATGAGAACTGATGACCTCAGGTGAACTAGAAGTGATGCCTTGAAATTTATATTGGTGGCCTCCTTGGTTGAATTGCATGGTTAAGTTCTGAAAATCCATGAGAATGGGACCCAAAGTCCTTACCTAGTCTGCACCCAACACAATGTCGCAACCACCCATGTCAATAGAAAACATATTGGATTTTAGGTGGTAGTCACAGATTTGGAGATGCACATTTTCACAACGCCCACCACATTTCATAGAACCACCATTGGCAATCATGATTTGGAAATTGTTGACAACATGGATGTAGCAATGGGTTTCTTGGGCAATGCGACAATGAATAAAATTGTGGGTGCTGCCACTATCAACCAGAATGGTGACATTTCAGTGCTTGATGTAACCAATTAACTTGAGGGTTTGGGGGGCAGAGAAGCCAGTGAGAGCATTGAGGGAAATGATCGGTTCCACTTCAGGAGGGACTGAGGGAGGGTTTATGTCAGTGATTTCTGGTGACTCAGGCACAAGGGGAGTGTCAAAATCCTCTTTCGGAATATCCTCAAAGATGGCCATAAAAATATTTTGTTCCTTACATTTGTGGCCTGGGAAATATTTTTCATCATAATTATAACAAAGGCCTTTGAGTTGGCATTCATCCATTTCAGCCCTGGTCAATTTTTGGATTTTTAATGGGGCACAGGGAGTAGTGGGGTTTACTGGTTTATGGGGAGGGATAAATGAAGGCTTACAGTTTTGAGAGGAAACAATTTGTTGTGCTTCTTTTGCTTTTTTGGTAGCCTCCACCCAATTCATAGGTCGAGCCATGAGGACATGGGCCTGAATCTCCTCCTTGAGGCCACTGATAAAACACTCTCGAAAGAAAGCATCAGTCATGCCCTCTGCTCGAAAAGCCAGTCACTCAAATGCAGCTATGAAGTCTTCTACTGTGCCTGATTGCTTCAATTTTGTCAAACGAACCAAATGGTTGGTGTCAGTGTCAAAGTGTTCATAAATCTTAGCCACAAATTGGGTCCAAGCAATATACCCTTGACAAGAAGTTTTTCTCCATTGCCACCATTGCCAGTGTTCTTGATCTAGATGGAGAACACCATACCAGAGTTTGGCCAAGTCATCTGTAATGTTGTAGAGAGAGAAATAATGTTCCATTTGGGTGACCCAACTAGTGGGGTCTGAGCCATCAAATTTGGTTACATCCAGCCGCGGAAGGCGTATGTCCTGTTGAAAGTGAGGGGGTTGAAAGGAATGGGAAGAAGTTTCATCTTCAATCTTTTTATGTGCATGAGGAAAAGAGTCATCGGTAGGGATCTTGAGTTTGGTGCAGAGTGATGTAAAGACAGATTCAAGCTGGGTGATCAGTTCGTGTGTGAATTCCGCCATTGCGGACTGCATGACTACATTTACGGATGCATTTATGGATGCTTCATGGGAGGCAATAGTAGAACTAAGTTGTTGCACTTCTTGTTGGGTCTCGAGGAAACCAGACTGTAAGGTTTTGAAGCGAGACTCTAGTTCTTGGCTACGGGTATGGGCCATGAGGATGGGTGAACTAAAAAGGGAGCGGGTGAGGTCAAAAATTTTTGCAGAGAAATGATATGGATGAATGTGATAAGGGAGAAGAGATGAATCTAATGGAATAGGTCTCAAATAATGGTGAAAAAATTTCCAGACATTTTTTTTTTTTTACAGCTGCGGGGTTATACTTTGTTCTGAAGAATGTTGCAGTGTTGAAATCCCCAAATTCTGAACCAGAGAGAAATATGTATTTACTTAGAAACCTAAACATAGATGCGTGGCAATAGATCTTGCCGGTATAATTTGTTTATGTTTATGTTCCCCAAGGGTTAGGTATTCAAGGGTTCTACAAACAAGGGTTTTCCTTGTGCTATATCTCTCTGATATACGTGTGGGGTCCAACAGTAGTACTCAGCCCAATATCTCAGGGCACTAACTAAGGAGGATAGACTCTACCCTTATTCGTACTACCCGACTACCCAGGTACTAGAGAGTATCTTCCCGAGTGCTGTTCTCGGTGACACTATAGCAGCCTGAAAACTGATAGGTTTATCTAAAGAGGGATTCAAGAAATCTACGTCGATCCGTACACAAGTGCTTTCTGATGCGCTACCACTCAAAGGGGTACCAACAGGGGTTACAAGGGTGGCCAACAGATGTGCGCTTAAGAACCACTTGTATTTCCTGCGTGTATGAATCCCTCAACCATAGGTTTATGCGCGTAACGACAGATCTTTGTGGCTTAAAGACACCGGAATACATCTCTACCCTAAAAAAAATACCCACAATTTTTGCCAAGGAAAGTGCTCTGATACCACTTGCAAGATACCAGATATATTAAATATGCAGAACAGAAATAAAATGCTAGAAATGGTAGAATAACAATAAAATATCCAGCATAATCTTCATAATACACAAAAAGATATAACAATAGCAATATAAATAGCACTTTGATTCAAAAAGCAATGTTCACAGGCCTCTTCGAGGGGGCAACCTCCAATCGAGCAACGCTTTGTTACAAGAATCTCCCAGCTAGGGTTCTCATACCCTCAACCCTTATTTATACTAAATATGTCTATTAAGAGAAGCATCTAGAGGAAGATCCTCCTAGAAGCAGAAGCTTCTATTAGGTCTTCTTACATCTACCTTATTCTATTTTATTGAAAGGCCTTATTAATATTGACCTTTATTACATCCGAATACATTGATCTACCTATGTGCGGGTTAGGACCTTAACACACATGGCCCAATCACAGGGCACCATGTGGCACCTTGGATTTGGCCAAGGTTGGTTGGGTGAAAGTTTGGTCCGCCTCTAGGGGAATCGAACCCGCGACCCTCGGGCTGGGAAATGGCTTAACAACCAAGGGTTAAAAAACTATGCTATAGTGTGACTTGTTATGTGATATGGTGCAATATATTTTTAAAGTGAAGTGGCACATATTTGGGGGAATAAGGCCCAGACGGCAGTGGCTAGGAACGTGACCAGGGGCATATGAAAAGGACTATAGTGCAGGGTCGGAGGATAAGGCGCTTAACGCTCAGCCACATGGTGATCCACGTGAACAAGAGACTGAGAAACAAGGGGCTGACATGCATTTTTGTGCCCAAGTTGGTTACCTTATAAATTTGGTTTTTAATGATTTTTGATGATTTTTATGGTTTTTTGGCCATATCTTGGTGGATATTGGCTCAAATTGAGTGCCAAAAGATGTGGGTTGTTGGGGTTTGAGCCCTCTACCTCATGGATATATAACCCAAGACATTGTGGATTTTTAAGCAGGAAATAAGTAGCTTGGAGAAAATCGAAGAAAAGTTTGTAAAGGCCAAGTTGTCTTGTGCAGTGAAGCCATAAGAGTAGTTGAGATTTAGAGGTAATATACATTTTCCTCAGCAACGGAAAGTACTCAATATACTCTAGCTTATCCTGTAGTTGATTAGGAAGTGGATTTAGGTAATCATGGCATTGCCACGTTTGAAAAAAAAACAAAGTAATTGCTATGAAAATGCTATCCAAGTTTGGATACAGGAAAGGGAAAGGACTTGGAAAGCATGCCCAAGGTAGAGCTAATCCTATTGAAGTGTTGGAGCGACCAATCCATGAAGGATTGTGATATGTCGAAGAGTCTACTAATGACAACAATATAGTGGTTTGTTGTACACATTGTCAGAAGTTCAGACCTGATGTTGACCATTGTTGGGAGTGGCATCCATAAATGACACCATTATGGTTTTGAACTCGTCAAGGAAAGAAAGAAGCTCAAGCCAACAGTCACGCAAATATTGAGTTGCAAAAGAAAGGTAAAAAGGTCGGAAGGTATAAATCTCCTTCACCTACCTTTAATGATGAACATGTTAGGGTCATGGAACTTATCAGAAGAACAATTCCATGCACATTTTGTGGAAGTCATTACCATTGTGTTGCAGTATGCTAGAAGAAAAAGGTAAATAGAAAAAAGAACATGGCGACAAGGAGTATGCCAAG
This sequence comes from Picea engelmannii, assembly GCA_009831015.1. NCBI lineage: Eukaryota > Viridiplantae > Streptophyta > Pinopsida > Pinales > Pinaceae > Picea > Picea engelmannii. The sequence goes on along the minus strand of ML802646.1, from coordinate 108,992 downwards.
ACAATATGATGAAACATTGCAGGTCAAGAAGAATCTGCATGTGAACTCAACATAACCAAGACAAGAGTCGGAGAAATCCAATGGGGATTAAGCTCAGTCTGGGAAAGGAATGGGCACAAAATTATTGCTCACATTGTCAAAGGAAAGGTAATTGTGAAGATAAATGTTGGAAGTTGCATCTAGAGTTGAGACGCTCGAAAAATTATGAAGGGCCAGAGAAGAAGAAGGATGTTGCAAGAGAGAATAAAAAGGATGTTGTAGAAGAGCAGAAAAAGGATGCTATAGAAGGGCATACGAAGGATGTTGCAAAAGAAGGATTTTGCAGAAGAGCAGAGGAACGATCAAAAAACTCTATCGACAAGAGATGGGTCATATTCTTGGAACTGGGCATATTTTATGCCCCATATGTAAATATTTCATTGAGCCAGTGTCAGTCTACTTGATGTAATAAAAGTGATTTGATTTATGCAATCACTTATTGGATCTAGTTAATATTTTGTTGAGTCTAGGCTATTTTTTATTTAGTTGATTGATGTAATTATGTAGTCAATTGATGTAATACACTTTTGGAGGACCAAAAGGTTTTAGTGGGGAGGTGTGATCCAAATGGATCCAGAAAGACCAAAAATTCAAAGTTCTCGGATTCGAACGGAACTAATGCCATTGCATAGGGCTTGTCGTTCCAATTATGGAAGTATATGTTTTTTTGAAAATTGACTCAATATGCCGAAGTTATCACGATCTGAAGTTCAAGTCAAACTAGTAATAAGTCAAAGTCAAATTCAATAGTCTGTACTGATAACATCAGTAGGAAAGGTGTAGATTATGTCAACATGATGTCATGATGATGTTAGCAGGACACATGGCAGCACTAAGACGTGCCAAGTGGTAGTCATTTTTGGAATTTTTAGGGGCTGATTTGGACCAATAAAAATTTGACACGTGGCATTATACAAACATGACATGTGGTAGTCTATATGGGACATGGCACCAGTGGTAGCATGACATGTGGCCAGTACGATAGTGACATGGCATCATTTGATTGTGTCGCGTGGCAGGTATGGTAGTGAAATACGTGGCAGGTATGATCGTTCGACACATGACAGGGATGATGATGTGACATGTGGCAGGTGAGGTGGTTACATGGAAGTGCTAAATGGGAAGCTAACTATGCAGGTGACTGGGTCATTGACTGAAAATTGTGGAACATTCACAGGATGACACGTGGCCCAATCACAGGTCTCCATGTGGCACCCTGAAGTCTGCCAAGGTTGGTTGTGTAAAAGTTTGTTCTACCTCTAGGGGAATCAAACTCATGACCTCTAGGCTGGGCAATGACTTAACAACCAAGGGTTAACCAACTCTGCTATCGTGTGACTTGTTATGTGATCTGGTGAAATATATTTGTAAAGTGAAGTGACGTGGATTTCATGGATAAGGCTCAGTCGACGGGGTCTAGCCATGGGAATAAGGGAATATGACAAGGAATATAGCACAGGGTAAGAGGATAAGGCACTTAGTGCTCGTCCACATGGTGCTCCACACGACCAAGGTCCTGAAAAACAAGGGGTTGGAACACATTTCCTCCTTCTTCATGGCAAGGGAAGATTCCAACTCTCTCTTACACCCACATTCATGGTTCTACAATTTTCTCAATAGACCAACCTTCCCCATGGTTGTCTTCATCGAAGTCTTTGTCACTGCTCGTTGATGCTCTTCTCACCCTAAACTACTAAAAGATGTTGTGAGGAGGATGACTTATTATTGTTGTGTCACATTTCAAGGCTTTTCGATGCTCCTATTGAATCCTTCTACCAACCTGATCATAGATATCCTAGGCATCGTCCCGAGATTCCTCTTCATCATCAAGGTTGTACTTGGTGTTCTGGCCTTGTCCAAGAATACTAAGCGGCTTTCGTGAATAATTGGAGTTTCTTTGGAAAGTCTCATGACTTCCAAGCATAATATCATTGCATGATATTCCAATGGATCTAACAACAGATCCATGTTTCCAAACCACTCCCCAACTCTCAATGGAAATGAACAAAAAATCCCTGTCACCAACATCATTGTTGACTTCAAGACTTTACACGTTTCAGTGCAGTTCTCAGGTTTGTTATGAAGAGACTTTACGGCTTGTTGATTCACAAAATTTTTCATTGCTCCAGTGTCAAAAAAAATTTCCATTCTCATCCCACATACTATTGTGTCCATAAACCAAAGTCCTTCAATTGCTTCACTTTGTGAAAAATGTCCTTGACCTATTATCTTGAACTCTAACATGTGTTCCACCAATGTTTCCATGACTTTTCTCATCTCTTCCATCAACTTTTGCACTTGAACCTTCTGTGCCAAGGGTTTTGACTATTCTATTGTTGTTGTAATTCAATCTTTCTCGTCAACCAACAGAGCCAACTTCCCTTACATGAGACATTTCCTCATAAAATGATTTTGCAAACAAAGGTAACACTCAATCATTCTACCTTTCCTCATGAGTGGTCTGGGTTGATCCTTCACTATTGTGTTTCCATCACGTTGTATGCTCTCCTCCCTGAGTGCTCCTAATGCAGTTGATGAAAAATTCTCAGTCCCTCTGGCTAATTCCTTTAATCAGTTAATATCAAACTCTATTAGTGCACCGAACTCATATATCCTCTTTCCAAATCCTCTTAGATTTTCTCAAATCATTCCATTACATTGTCTCTATTGACTTTCCAAGCTTTGTCACTTGCAACTTCCATTTCACTATTTGACCCTTGTCACTTAGTATGTTCAAGAGTTCTACGAAACTCCTTCACTATGTCCCAAGTCTACAATGAGTCATGTGATCATTTACACATCCAAGTGATTTTTTCACCCTCATGAAAGTTTCCCCTGGTCTGTGCATTCACATAGGGTTTTTCTCAAACCACCTGTGATGGAACAACCCATATTCTCAAACCATTCACCAAGGTCTACACCCAACATCCCCTACATTCAATTTTTCTTTCGAATCTGCGACAAGTTCTGTGATAGTCCCACGTTCATCCACATTTCCTAACTTCTCAATTCACACTCATAAATTTGTGCTTGATCTACTCAAGGGGTTCACCCAGGTATGCTCAAATGTCACGTATTCATCTGAAATTCGACCCTTCTACAAATGAATTCTGCATTTAGTTTGTCTCTTGGATGGATCAATCCATTGAACCCTCACTAAGTATACAACCAGATTGTTTCACCTACAAGTGCGCCCTTCCACCAACAACAATTCTAACTGCAATAGTGGTGAAGAGCATCAAACTGTTTCTAAATTATCTCTAACACCACCTATCACGACCCCATAGGATGCCTGATCATATCCTGTGATCGTTCTCCTCGTGAGGGCATGCAACACCGCTATGGTTCTAACTTAGTTTCTTAGAACACCAAAAATACTTCGTCTGGACTACACCTATTCACCTAGAGCATACCCATACTTTGTTCTATGCTATCGATGAGTCACAGTCCTACCCTAGCATAACTCTTACTTACTTAGACAATTGTTAACATAGTTTAACACTTACTCAAGTATTTAAGATTACATCCATGAACATGGGAATCCAAGAGAACAACTTTGAAAAAAAACAAGATAAACACAGATATAATGCGGGCAGTAAAAACCATTCCTAACACTCAAATAATTCTTTGTCATTATGAAACAATTACAATAATATCACTATGGGTGTGATTTACAAATTTAGCTCTAAAACCACTTGCAGTGCACCTTAAATATGTTCACAACCGTAGACGTGCTATCCCTTTATTTCTACATGCTTTCACCAAACTAACAAATATATTGATTCTCCCGCAGACATGCCTCCATAAACCTTAGTTTCTAGACTTCCTCAAAACCTCACACCTTAAAATAATATTTCTAAATATGTTACACCACAAATATGATACGAATCCCTACTTTATAAATTTTTTATACCACAAATATTCAACTTAGAATGAAGCTCAAATATCTCATCATTCTTATTCTTTTACTTTTACTCATGGTGTTTGAGATATTAATATATGTATATGATAAGGCTCCCTAATTTTTAAATTTTCTATACCACATTTATATAAGGTTAAGTTAAATTTGCTATACCACTCTTATAAAAAGGTGAAGTTAATGAACAACTTTTGCAATAATGGGAAGTTAATGTAAATCTTTTTTTTTATTATAAAAATATAATATAAATTATTTTTGTTTTTATTTTTAAGAGATTTAATATAATATTTTTATATAAAGTATAATTTCTTTTTGAGATAAATATAATTTTGTATATTTTATTGGAAGACATTTTTTTCCTAGATTAATATAATTTTGTATATTTTATTGGAAGAGAATTTTTTTTTGAGATTAATATAATTTTGTATATTTTATTGGAAGTCTTGAATTTCAATT
>ML802646.1:83493-94282 GCA_009831015.1 Picea engelmannii | reverse complement strand
ATGACACTTGGACATGGAAGCCACGCTGTCCCGGTTTCCTGCTTAGGCGGGACAGCTGGCCTCACTCACAGTTTTGAATTTTGTACTTTAGAAATGGAAATATAACAGGCACTGCCCCTTTTTACTTAAAAAAAAAAAAATATGGCGCTAGTATATTAAACCAATAAAATAACCAGTATGCCATTACAAGTAGGCAGAAGAGAAACCCTGTAATTCTGTTAAAAATAGTATTACATATCTTGTTTGGAATTGAAAAAAATGAACATCCCACATTTTACTTCCAACGATAGAATTTGCCATCACAAAACAGGTTACCCTTAATCAACGGTACCAAAACCACGACTTAATCTCCATTTCGGGGTTTTGGATACCGGGAGTTGGAGGTGTCAAGGAAACTCACGACAAGAATGATAAAATAGCGAAATATGAAACCATGAATTAATCTCCATTTCGGAGTTTCGGATACCGAGAGTTGGAGGTTTAAAGGATGCTCACGACAAGAATGATAAATCGCGAAATGAGAAACCATGACTTAATCTCCATTTTTGAGTTTCGGATACCGAGAGTTGGAGGTGTCAAGGACACTCATGACAAGATTGATGAAATCGCGAAATGCGAAAGATCAGAGCATGTCAAAGACTCCATTTCAGAGTTTCGCAGACCGAGAAATAGAAGATCAAAGGAACTTTAACCTTTGAAGTAGCGAACCTTGAAATCTCGAAACAAACACATCAACAAACCACGTCAGCTAAGGACATGTGGCACAATCAGGCAATGACAAGTGTCAAGATGATTCAACATTTCAGGCACATGTAAGTCACGAATCAGAGTCACACATGGCAGCTATTCGACACGTGTCAATCCATGTGTGGCTTCAACATGTTTACGTCACATCGGAACTTTCTATTTCGGGGTTTTACATAGAAAGCAGAAAATCCACCATCATGAAGTCTCAAACTTCGAAATGCCGAAAGGGACTATTGTGAGTCTCAAAAACCCAAAAGGAAAAACTCTGAAATCCCGTCAACCGTCCATCTCAGTGGGTTATGTGAACCATCCGATCACTTCGGAGATTTTGTGATCATGAATTTTATAATGTTGGAGTCACGATGACTGGAAGGGAAAAACGTTGAAATTTCATCAGTCGTTCAATTTAGAAAAGAAGGGATCAGATTATGAAGATTTGTGGACCGTTGATCTAGATCCATTTTGGGGATTGTGACTTGCCGAAATGCCGAAATGATGAAATGTGAAAGGCATTTTGGTTAGGCCCGTGGTCACAGCCAGTGGGCATATGGAATAAGCGAGAGACCCAGTAATTGTAATCCAACATGCAGGTGAATTTTAATATGATCGAAGGATTATGAAATATTCATACTTTGCGTTTAACCAGAAGGCCTTACCTAACCACTATCCTATATCCGAATATTTAAAAAAAAAAACTATAGGGGTTTATTTATATTTAAACTTTTCACAGAGGAGTATAAACTAATACTCTACTTTTACTAAGTTTGTTTGGTCATTTTTATCATATGATTATGTGTATGGACTAATGCATGAGGCCTAGGCCATCAACCCCTAAAGTCGTTTGTATTGTAAACATATGGTAATGGATTATTTGTAGGGTCTAACACGTAAGGATTTGGCCATAAAATTCCAAATCTGTTTGTGTTGTTAAGACTGTGGTAATGGTTATAGGTACAAATAGATAGGAAAGTATTTATAATTATAGGAATTGAAATAAACATTGAAATGAGGAGTAAACATTTATTGTCGATCAGAAAACTTTAAGTTGAATGGTAATGAAAGTCGATGATAGTAAGGACTCTTGAAAACTTTCAGACTCAAGCTTTATAACAGAAATCTTACTTGCTTGAATCTCGAACTATTCAAGGATATTTATACAAACAATTTATTTTTTTTCCAGACAGTTTTTGAGGTATATTACAAGGTGGATTGAAGATGAGCTACGTAAGAAAAAAGTGGTAATCCTTAGGCGGATTGAAGATGAACCAGGCAATAAAATCGTGGTAATCCCTACAAAACGATTGGTTAATTCTGCTACATATCTTGAACACGATCTACAAATAGGGAAACAATGCCCATTGGAAGAACCCATTGGTTAATTCTCTGGGTTGCTACATCTGTGGGTAAAAGAAAAGAAGTGGCATCTGATAAAGTCTAGATAAGAGAATGGATGCAATAATTCCATTGACCATTCTCAACTCGACTCCTAACTGTTGAGGGGACTAGAGAATAAACCAAGTTGGCTTTTTCCATTTCCATGCTTGCCCCAGTAAGCCTTTCATGGAGGAGCCATGCATAATTCTCAGACAATTTCAAGAACATGCTTTCGAAGCAGAGGAAAGGAAGACATCTTTCATATCATCAATTCCAATCTAAAGTAAGTCTTAATTTGAATATAAACTAAGTCATTGAAGGAATATTAATGTTGAGTGCATCATATGAACAGAGCTATCTACCTGAGGCAATGTCGATAGGCCTGAAAAAACTAAGGGAGAAAAATATGGTGGAACTGTGAGGAGATGGATGGGGAGAGAGGAAAATCTCAGAATAGATATATGATTATGATGTTTACAATGATCTTGGGGACCCTGACAGCGATCCAGGGCTGGTGAGGTAAGTGTTGGGTGGATCCAAGGACTTCCCATAAACAATAAGATGTAGGATGAGTTGCTCATCAATCAAAACATGTATAACACTTATCCTTCATTTTTTCCATTGTTTCATATCATTTGGATAAATAAACATATTGTTTTAAATATTTTCATCAATGTCTTAATTTGAATATAAACTAAGTCGTTGAAGGAATATTAATGTTGAGTGCATCATATGAACAGAGCTATCTACCTGAGGCAATGTCGATAGGCCTGAAAAAACTAAGGGAGAAAAATATGGTGGAACTGTGAGGAGATGGATGGGGAGAGAGGAAAATCTCAGAATAGATATATGATTATGATGTTTACAATGATCTTGGGGACCCTGACAGCGATCCAGGGCTGGTGAGGTAAGTGTTGGGTGGATCCAAGGACTTCCCATATCCAATAAGATGTAGGATGAGTTGCTCATCAATCAAAACATGTATAACACTTATCCTTCATTTTTTCCATTGTTTCATATCATTTGGATAAATAAACATATTGTTTTAAATATTTTCATCAATGTCGCAAACGTACCATTATAAAATCATTTTATCCCAATATAAAATTTTCCAATCCGTATCTTTGATGATACATAGAGGAGGTGAAGTATCAAGTACAATTTAAAAAAAAAATCAACTTATACTTCAACCAGATTATATATTCAATTATATCCAATGAGAAATGAATAATAATAGAATATTTACACTAATACACCACAATACACCATGCATAATATATGGGAAATAATCAATATTTCTTGTTCAAGGGAAGTAATGACTTCCAAAGGTAGCTACAACTTCCAAATATAAAGAAAGGGATAAACCTCCAAAAGGAAGATATAATCCTCCAATATCAAGAGAGTGTTTACCTCTCCATTCTTTCCCCTTCCTTATACCCAAGAATATATGAGAGATAATAAAACTTTACATTAAATTATCACCATCAACCAACCATCACATAGAACCTGATAATGCTTCCTGAGACTTCAACTTATGAAATTATTCACTTATTAGAATACTATGATCCTGTAGATAATATAACTCAATGTATTCTCTGAAACTCCTCCAAGAACCACTACTTGAATCCTCCCAGAAAGGAGTTATAGAGAAAATGGCAGACCTTATTCAATTTTGGTTTCTTCAGGAGATCGAACTTGTACATCATGCCCCGTGTTGAATATTTAACATAAGATTTTGAAATTCATACACATGAAGCTAAAGCCCGTACTCTTTCCAATTCAATTGGTCTCACTTCATTTGTATTCTCTATGAATAAGTTATTATTGTTTTACCTGAAACACATGTTTATGACTAGCTTCAGGACTAGTCAAAAATGTTATCTTCGACATAGTGTATCTCCAAAATTATAGCCAATAAAGAGCTGAACGTTTTACCACAAGTACCTAGATATGTCTTATCAATAGAATAAACATTTCACCATATGAATCATTCTAGAAAAAAAAATTATAGCGAAAATGGTAAGATGACCTGTAAATAACATACCTTAGAACACGCCCCCGGGGGGCATCTCAATTGACAAGTGCCGTGAAAATGAAGTTCCATGAGGTTTCAAGTTCAAATCCCCCCGACTTACAATGTGTGTCACATATGGGGCCTCATGGGCACACCTGGAGGTTATAGTGGTAGAAGTTGGATAACATGGCCACGTGTAATGCGAGCACGTACCCAACTAGTTGTTGATTCCTCGAGACATTAAAAATAAATAAATAAATTTAAAAATTAAAAAAAAAAATTAGAACACATCACCAAAAGACTTCATCCTCCCTTAAAATTCGACTTTATTTACTTTAGATTTCCTCGACTTATATCTCCTTGTTCGTTAAAAAACTTGTATGTGTAAAATGAATGTATAATAATATGTATTTATACCCTTTATGTCACCTTCTTTTAACATTAGGGCCGACATGTAGTTTTTGCTTCAATTTACATTGTCACCTTCAAAAATTCATTTCTCCTTAATCGTGAGGATCCATGTGACGTGCCACATACCACCGGAAGCAGAATGAATTATACTATTCATCCATGGGTGTTGTATATGCATGTGTAATTTTCTTCATGTCCATCTACTTCAATCAACTGTGGTGTCCAAGAGCCAATGGCTAGGGTTGACATCAATGACAACAACCAATCTTCCAACAATATCCTCCTTTGTCATTGATGGCAACACTCATGCTCCCCCTGTCATAATGATCCCAATTTATCTCCCGCTTTGACATCAATGGAAAAGGGTGGGGCTTCTCCCCCTGAGTTCAATGGCATAAGGTGACCTTCTTGTTTGGGGCTACTCCCCCTGAACATGTGGCACTCAATAATACTCCATCCTTATTTTTGGTCTTTGGGACTTTTTCTTCCTTGGAATCCTTTTGTGTGGCTTTTGTCTTATCTCTCTTCTTCATGTCTAGGATGTATATGTTGTTCGGTCTTCTTGTTGCAATTGCAACCAATCTTCCTGAGTTCTTTTCTCTGATTTTACATTTTTGGGAGTCAAACATAAGAGTGTATCCTTGATCACATATTTTTCTTACATGGAAGAGATTATGCTCCAGATATTCAACCAATAATACTTTTCCTGCTTTTACATTTTCACTTCAAAGCTTTACAATTCCTTTTCCAAGTGTTTTGGTAGATGATTCATCTCCAAATGTAACATTTCCACCCTTTTTCTTCAAGCTAGAAAATTTTCTTTGATCTCCGGTCATATGAGATGACCACCCACTATGTATGAAACATTCATGTTATTCTTTGCATTCTTTAGCGACCAATGCTATTCAACAGTTTTCATTCTGTGGAATTTCTTTCCTTTTCCATGTTGTAGTTGGTATAGAGACATTTGGCATAGGATTATGTTCCTTTGAACCTATCTGCAATTTCGTGCTTTGTGAGCAAGATTATTGCACTTGTATCATATAATATTTTGATCCATTAATGGGTCAAATGGATTATAATTTATGTTGTTAGGTCTATGAACATTTCCATATTTACTATTTTCACCATTCATGTAACTTGTGTAGTTATTCCTTTCATTGATTCTACAATTGATTTCCTTGTGTCTAAACTTTCCACAAGTATAATAATGTCCAAGAAAGAAATTTTGATACCTAGGAGTGAGTGTTCTTCTTTGTGGTGTGGTCCATCTGGGTTCATGGTATATTCTTTTGTAGTTTCCTTCATAATGATTTCTTTCATAACTGATGGGAGAGGATCTTCTTAATGTCTCATTCCTTCTTAATTCTAGTCTTATATCTTGTTGTTCAACTTTCTCTAGAGTGTTGGTTTCATATTTTTCATCTTCCTTCTCTTGTTTTGTTGTCTTCAAATTGTCATTGTTATATCCTAGTCATGTCTTGTCATTTGGAGATCTTTGTTGCTAAGGATATCATCTAATTGTTTGGTGATTTTTTTGAACTTCTTCAAATTTTCTATTGTCAATAGTAGATCCCCTTTTGTGTGATCCAATTCTTCTTTCAAATTCTTATAATCTTGTAATTGTTCCTTTAAGCTAGCAATGGTCTTTTCAAGTCTGTAATTCTCTTCTTCACAACTACACAATTCACCTTTTAGTATTATGTTTGTGCTTCTAAGCTTGTTATTTTCATTTTCAACATTCTTCAACTTTTCAAGATTTTCATATTCTTGTTCACTCTCTACGTTGTCTTTGTATCCCCAAAATGAATCAAGGTTAGTTTCTTCATCTGAATCTTCTTAAGAAATTATTTCTTCTTCTTTAGAACTTTTGTGATCATCATCCTAGGTTTCTTGGGTTATGAAGAGGACTTCTTCTCCATCATTATATTCTTCATCACTCTCATCTGAGGAGATGTCATCGTCCTTGGAGTATAAGATGTTTTTATTCTTGATACTTCTCTTTTTATAGTAGCATTTTTCAACAATCTGTCATATTTTACCAGAGTTAAAGAATTTGAGAGGAGACTTACCTTTGTATCTTCTAGTTCCCTTCTAGAACCTTCTTATGAAATTTGTTGTTTATTCATCAAGGTCGTTATCCTTGTATTTTGTCTTCTTTATGGCTTTAAAGGATGTTTCATTGTTTGGATGGTCTCTTTCTATACTTGTTCTCATTTCATATGTTATTAGAGACCCATGTAATTCATCCATTGTCATTTTGGTCAAGTCCCTAGTTTCTTCAATGGCGGAGACCTTAACAACAACTTCAAGAGAAGTGATCTCAACACTTTTTGTACAACCAAAGATTCATTGAGCTCTTCACCTAATCCTCTGATAGCATTAACAACTTCATCAACTCTAAGAAAATAGGTTGCAATATCTTCATTTTCATCCATCTTCAAATTTTCAAATTGTTCTCTATGTGGTTGAAGCTTGACCTGCTTAACTTTTGGATCACCTTCATAAATACTCTTAAGTTTGTCCCATACCTCTTTAGTAGTGTTGCATATCATCACTTTGTTGGAAACTGTTGGTGCCAATGCTCCTAGAATAACATGTATGGATTTTGAATTACAACTCATAATCTTCTTCTCATTTGGATCGATTGGAGCATTATTTGGGATTACATAGCCATTTACAACTAAGTACGAAATGTCTACTCCCAAAGTTGTTAGGTAAGTTTTCACTCTATCACTCCAGTATGCATAATTGTTTCCATAAAATTGTTGAATCCCATTTGGAAAGTGCTCATGGTCATCCATCTCTACTTAGTATTTTCCTTCCAGTGGTTAAATTGTTCTAAAGGCAGCCTGCTACCAATTGATGATACTAAGAGGGGGGTGAATCAATATGAAGTACAATTTACAAACTTTTTCAACTTATACTTCAACCAGATTATATATTCAATTATATCCAATGAGAAATGAACAATAATAGAAGAGTTACACCAATAACTACAATACACCAAGCACAATATATGAGAAATAACCAATAGTTGTTGTTCAAGGGAAGCAATGACTTCCAAAGGTAGCTACAACTTCCAAATATAAAGGGAGGGATAAAACTCCAAAAGGAAAAGACAATCCTCCAATATCAAGAGAGGGTTGACCTCTCCATCCTTGCCCCTTCCTTCTACTCAATAATATATGAGAGATAATAAAAGTTTACATTAAATTATCACCATCAACCAATCATCACATAGAACCTCATAATGCTTCGTGAGACTTCTTCAACTTTTGCAATCCTTCACTTCCTAGAATAATCGGATCATATAGAAGATATAACTCAATGTATTCTCTCAAACCCCTCCAAGCTTCACTCATTGAATCCTCCCAGAAAAGGAGTTATAGAGAAAATGGTACACCTTATTCAATTTCGGTTTATTGAGGAGGGCGATATTGTACAACATGCCCCACTTGAATATTTAACATACAATTATGAAATTCGTACACAGAAAACTACAACCTGTATGCTTTCCAATACAATTGGTCTCACTTCATTTGGATTCTCTATGAAGAATTTATGATTGTTTTACCTGTAACACTTGTTTATGACTAGCTTTAGGACTAGTCAAAAACCCTATCTTCCATAGAGTGTATCTCCAAAATTATAGCGAATAAAGGTTGAATTTTTTACCACGAGTACCTAGATATGTCTTCTCAATAGCATAAAAATTTCACAATCTAAATTGTTCTAGAAAAAAAGTTATAGTGAAAATGGTAAGATGACCTGTAAATAATATGCCATAGAACACATCACCAAAATACTTCATCCTCCCTTGAAATTCAACCTTCTTTACGTCAGATTTCCTCTGAAATTCTAGTAATATCTCCTTGTTCATTAAAAACTTGTGTGTATAAAATGAATATATAATGATATGTATTTATACTCTTTATGTCACTTCCTTTTAACATTAGGGCCAACATGTAGTTTATGCTTCAATTTACATTGTCATCTTCAAAAATTTATTTCTCCTCAATCATGACGTGCCACATACCACCCAAAGCTATATGACTTATACTATCCATCCATGGGTGTTCTAGGATGTGTAATTTCCTTCATGTCTATCTATTTCAATCAACTCTGGGGTCCAAGAGCCAATGGCTAGGGTTGACATCAATAACAACAACAAATCTTCCAATAATCTTTTCTTTCCTTCAACAATAGCCATCCTTTAGTTAATGGGTGTCGCAAATATTGTTGAGGAAATTGTGACCGTGCTGACTTCGACTTCGTCGCTTGCCATTATTTAAATATTGTTGAGGATAAAAGAATAACATAGCACATTCGATTGCCATCGTCAATTTTCCAAACGTGATCTTCATTCCCCGGGATGAAATGATTCCTGATACGGATTTTGTAGTCTAAACGATGATGGGTTTTTCGAACCTGTTTACGCCTACAATCTCCGATCTATTCGAAACTTTCAAACAAATCGAACAACTGTACTCTTCGGGATTTCGAAGTCCAAATAATTCCCGTAGGAGCCTTCTTCAGCACAAAAATCAAGTTCAGATTGTGCGCCCGCAAGTCTTGGCAGGTGAGATTGTATATATGTTTCTCTCAATTTAACTCTATATCACTAGCAATCCAACTTGGGTATTTCAGAAAAACTAAATGGTTGACATGAATATTTTATACAATAGCTAATGAGCACGCGTGGAATACCGACAAAGATTTTGCACGGCAGGTGCTCGCTGGCGTGAATCCGATGATGCTTCAAGGCTTACAAGTAAGTCGAGCAATCCCTTATATTTCTTGAGTTTTTTAATGCAAATCAATGACTGAAACGAACATTATAGAATCTCTTTGGTTGACTTGCACAAGATTGTCCCCTCGCTTGGACTCGATCCGTTCATTCTAGGTCAGTTATGCACTGAGATAATTGAAAACCCCGCTCACATTGTGGGCTTCAAAGGGTTAATGCCGTCCCGCTCAGATTGGGAATTTTCATGATCTTTTGCTAAACGCCTCAACAATTGGATTTTGCGTTTGACAGACATTCCCGCCATACAGCAGCTTGGACCCAAATGTCTACGGCCCGCTGAAGAGCTCAATCACCAACGAACACATAGAAAAGTCTTTCGAGGGCCTTTCTGTGGCGCAGGTTTCTATGGCATTTTCTTATACTTATTTTCTGTTCTTTCGTTTTGGTGATTAGTCTATATGTATTTAAAATCAGTCAAATTGATACAGGCCATTGCCTCAAAGAGGCTCTTTATTCTGGACTACTATGATGTATATATGCTCTATGCCGAACGGATCAACCAGCAGTCGATATTAAAACATATGCCAGTCGCACACTTTTCTTCCTCTCCGACGACGGAGTGCATAAGCCCGTCAACATTCAATTATGTTTGCCTCCCACTGCTGATCAGAAAGCTGTTAGAAACGTTTACACTTGTGCGGAAAATGGAACAGAACAAGAAGCGTTATGGCGACTGGCAAAAGCTCATGTCATTGTTAACGATTCCTGTTACCATCAAATGATCAGTCATTGGTAAGCCCTCATTGGTAAGCCCTTCTGGATTATATTGCTATAAACGGCGGACATCTAATTGTATGGAACTATTAAATTGAGTATTTCTTTTTGTATTTTCTATTGAGTGCAGGCTGAGAACTCATGCAACTATGGAGCCTTTCATTGTAGCGACTCACAGACAATTGAGTAAAATGCATCCGCTGTACAAATTATTGATACCTCATTATTTTAATACAATGCACATCAATCAAACTACCCGTCAGAACTTAATAAACGCGAGAGGAATTATCGAAAGAAGCTATATTCCAGGCAAATATTATTACATCTAAGATGTATAAAGAATGGAGATTTAACGAGCAAGGATTACCCGGCAATCTTCTTAAAAAGTCAGTTTCCATGTCTTCAAGGAGTAAAATGTTAGTTGCACGATTTTTTCAGACGATTTGATGATGTGCTATTTACATATGAACGTTATGCTGTGAAGGGGAATGGCTGTACCAGACCCAACAGCGCCCCAGGGGCTGAGGCTTGTGATGATTGCAAATGTCACTGGATTAAATTAAAATCATATCTATATATATTTTTTTAAACTTTAGAATTTCCAAAATGGGATGTAATATTCAAGTAAACGTGGTTTATATATATTTTTAAAATTTTAAAATTTACAAAAATGGATGTAACATTTAAGTAAAAGTGGTTTATATGAATGTATAGATATC
>ML802646.1:31168-83462 GCA_009831015.1 Picea engelmannii | reverse complement strand
AAAAAAAAAAAAAAAACATATTTTTTTTAAAACTTTAAAATTTCCAAAAAATTAATGTAACATTTAAGTAAAAGTGATTTATATACCACTAATTTAAAAAAATAACAGAATGAATGTATATTTATTACTTTTACTTAAACATAATTATATTAATATAATGTTTTTTAATCAACTTCACAATTTTTTTAACCAAAATAGCAAATTTATTTTTTGTAATTTGATTGCAGAAATATTTCTATGACCTTCCTCAAAAGCTCGGGGATAGCTCTTTCTGATTGTTATGAAGTCGCTAGTTTTGTGGGCACTCTTGTCATTAACATAATTGAGAGTTGCAAACAATCTAAATAAATGTAAATTGGATTATTTTTATTGGTTTTTGGCAATAGTAAATGTTATTAATTATGTAGAAAGGCTTATACCTATTGGAGATGGGCACAATTAATGATCTTTTAATTTTAAATTCTAATCTGATGGTTATGCATTGAAGATGCTGACATATTGTTGATAACTTCTTTGCATTTATAAATGCATCCGTTAACCTATTTACTTTTTAACGTTTACCTAATCATATTAAAAAATTACTGTAACATCATATGATTGCCACGTTTAAATAATTAACTTTTGAAATTCTTCAACTGTCCAATTTCTTTATGCATGAGTCTGACATTTTTATTACCAAATTTTTTTAACCTGACGTTTTTACTGTATATTTTTTTTATGGGCATATCAACTAGAAAAGAAAACAAATAACATTGTTTATCACTCATTCTTTCAGTTAGTTATTATTAGATAAAAACATAATATATCAACTAAAAAAGAAAACAAATAACATTGTTTGTAACTCATTCTTTCAGTTAGTTATTATTAGATAAAAACATAATTAATTTTTTATGAAAATAAATAACATTAACTGCCATTAATTCTTTCAATTATTATTGGTTAAAAACATAAAAATTGTCATGGGATCACACCCTCAATTATTATTGGTTAAAAACATAAAAATTGTCATGGGATCACACCTTGAGTGGACCACACTAACCTAGGGCACTTTCTCACCCACTACTGTACAACACAGGGACCATTGATTCTTTCAGTTACTACTCGTTAAAAACATAATTATTTTTTATATAATTTTATAGTTACATCATAGAGGTTCACCAATATATATACCGCCTATGCTATGATCGGAATTATAAGTAAATACACACCACATCAAAGATTTTGGGTGTGGGTTTGAAGTATTTAATTCAGTTTTATGGTAATGTGAAAATTTTGCAGTTCTATGGAGAGAAAAGAGCATACTTAAATATTGTATGCTTACATGATAAAGCTGTAAAGTATCCATTATGTCAAGGGTTTATAGAGTTTGTTGTATTTGTGAGTAATAAGTTATTATGTATATGATAATTTTAAGTGGGTTGTTTGTGAGATTTTTAGATAAAGATAATTTTAGGTGTATTGTTTCTGATTTTTTTTTAGGTTGGGAAGATGTGTGAACTAATACGGTAGATTAGTGAAAAAAAAGGCTTAACATAAAATAAACTTGGATCTTTCTTATGTGTAGTGAAACATTTTAAACATATAAATTTAGTTAATTAATTGTGTCTAGAGGTATTCTACACTATGGAGGAGATGTTCATGTAACATAACACATTAAAATAATAATAAAAAATAAAATACACACATATATATATAACCACACACCCACACACTACAATTCAATATGATGGAGATGTTCATGTAACTTAATGCATTAAAATAATAATAATAAATAATAAAAATAATAGAAAAATATGTTGGATTTATTAATGCAAACATTTTTTAGAGTGTAGAAATAGAGGAAAGATTAAAGGTTTTCACCTAGAGATTTGATACCTCCTTGAGCTTGGTAGATAGAGTTAAATAGATTTAGGTTGATTGTAACACAATATTCCAATATTATTCTAATTTTGTTTTTTATTTTTATGATTCATAAAGTTGAAACACAATGTTTGGTATCTCATATCGTTATAAACTCAATTAATTGTTAATTATAAACTATCCATATTTCTTGTTTGGAGACATAAATATCACCTTAAAAAATTTGAACTAAATATCCTGAGTTAATTGTTCCAATTAAATTATTAACAATTAAATTAAATTTTTCCAATTAAAATGTTTCAAAAAAAATTAAATTATCCAATATAGTTATTGCAACACATTTTTCCAAACACTATTAAAAATGAATAGTAAATAATTAATAATTAAAGGTTGGGACAACTATTGATGACTTTTTGCTACATTGGGAGTTATAAGATATTGAATTATAAGCATATAAGTATAAGGGATATCGTAGATTGTGAAAGATGAAACAATTATTTTATGTCTTGGTAGAACGTGTACAACGTGATGATTTTGTGCACTTCTTGCACCTGCTCAATGCCCTCCTGGCAGAGTTCTACAAAGTGTTCAACAACTATGTTCTACATTGACTCCAGCATAGACTTTGCCCAAGGTATTCAACAACCTTGTTTCTTTTTGCCTCATCTGCACAATATCTCCTCTAAGGTATTCAGTAACCTTGAGGATCCCTCCTGAGTATGTGAATTATTCTGTTGTTCCCTCCTGGCATGTTCCTCTCTGACTCGAAAGAGTTCATACATGCACTCCTTGTGTTTGGCTCACAGAGTTTCAACACTTTGTCATGCACTCCTTGTGTTTAGCCTAAAGAACCCAGAACTAATCCAACAACCTCACAGATAGAGGATTCTATCTCTATCCCTGCAAATGAAATCTAACATATACATCTGCAACATAAACATCCATAAACACACAGATGACATTCATAAACACATAAAAACACATAGAAATCATCTCATGCAAGAAAAACTACTCTTTCTATTAACCTAAATGTTAATTACAATGTATGAGTCTCGACCGTAACTGAGTCTCAGCACTCAACTCTCCTCTCTATCAACACAATCACCCGAGTGTCAACAACTATCAGAACCTCTACTTGGGAATACAATACAAATATTTATACAAGAGGGGCTCGACGAGCTTCCCTCCAAACTACACTAGTGGTGTCTAATCACCATTTAAAATTCCTAACTAACGAGATAGATTACAATGAGTTGAAATCTGATTCGGATCAGATACAGATCCCTCCTATCGTCAGCCACTTAAGGAGACCTCATCTGAAACTTGTACGAAAGAACAACTTGGCTCTTCCTTCCTGACAACATTAATTTCCTTAATTACATTTAACTTTAAAAGGAAAAATGAAAGGGTGATGCCTCTCCCTTCCTTGAATGCGCACCAACGTGCTAGACAACTGGCACGTGCTGAGGTGGAGCGATGCTCCTACATCACACTCCACTTCTATGAAAATTCATGAGCTCCTGCTCATGAGCTTCCCAACTTTGTTGAAATCCTCCCAGATCCCAAACTTTCTCTTAGAGCTTTCCTACTGCTCCTCGGATTTGTTGCTTCCACTGCTTCTTGTTCCCCACTACTCCTGCAGGTCTTCCTCATCTCGGCTTCTCTCTGTTGGCAGCTTCTTTCGTTGACTTCACCATCAGCCTCCTTATATCCTGTATGGCTCCTTCCAGCTTCTCTCCTGGATGGTTTTCCTTATGCAGTCTACTTGACTACAACTCCTCATGCTTCTCTAACGTCAGATCATCCTTATCTCCCATGTTACTCTCATATCCGATGATGCTAGCTATCCACTCTGCTACAGACTCTGATTCTGCAGGCTCCTTGTTGATTTGTTGCTCAGCTATCTCCTTTGATAGATTATCTTATGCCAATTCCTCTACTGGTACATCTCCAGTTTCCTCTGGTTGTTCCTTATGCTGGCACTTTTCCTCTGGCATGGCTATTTCCTGGAAACCACCTTCTGGTTCCAGACTATCCAACCAATCCTCCAGCATCTTCAACTTCATCTCCCACTGAGTGAGCGAATCAAATGGGTGCCCCTCCTTTGTTGTCGAGGCAAACTTCAGTATATACTCCTTCTCCTCCATGAAAGTCTCACTTGGTTGTCCTTCTACTGCTATCTCAACAAAAAATATGCTAGCCTCTCCTTGCCTTCTTGGAAGGAATATATTTATTCCCCTAATGATTAGAACACTTCCCTGATCTTTCGCCTCGGTGGTGGACGTATTTAACTTCTCATCATCTTCATTCACGTGGCCTATAGTCCCACATGAATATTCATATGGATGAGGCCTTTCTTCCACTTCCTTTCCATTTGTCAACACCCTTTGCTGACATGAACTCTCAGTTGAGCAAATTTCTTCTCCCTTGCCCACCTGACAATTTGGAATGTCTCCTCTTCCCTACTGACAGTTTATGAGATCAATTGATCCCTTATCATTTCCCACTTCGCAATCCATGAGACCTCTTCCAGATCTCTTTCATTGATCACTGAGGTTCTCAACATGCCTCATCCATGTTTTTAACATATGTTGTTGCCTTCTAGCCAACAACTTCTGAACCAGCCACTTGGCTGCCCTTTTCAAAGTCCACTCGTATATCCAACGTACCTTTGCCTCTTGTTGCATATCCAATGCTATATTCTCCATTTCTTCTCAGATTTCAATGACCTCCTTGTCAAATTTCGCTTTTCTCTTATGCGGGAAGTCTCTTCCTCGACAATGCTTATGGACTTCAACAACCATATTCCTTCACTTCCAGCCCACCTGACTATCTACCATCTATTGAAAACCTTGCAACGGTCTCCATAAAGCATCGCACTCTGTCTCCTTGCCTACATAAATCAATTATGTGGATTTTTCTACTCTCCACTACCTGAAAACAAATTCAGACTATGATACCAGTCTGGCACAGACTCCCCCCTTCTCTCCTCAGGGTTTCGTGACCTCCCGGTCTAGGATCGTTCAGTTGCTTGAGTCATATCAACTATTCAGTTCCCTACTGGAACCCAATGCAAATTTCACAGGTCCTTCTTTCTCCAAAGTGTAGGTCCTATCAACCTCATGACCCTCTCCTTGGCTTGTTTGAAGAAAGTTAACAATGACACTAGTTCTCCGTGCTAGTCTCCTTTAATCATATGACCTAGGGCTATGTCCCGAGGCTAAACCCTAAAAGGAGTTTCGGCTTCAGGATTCGTCCTTACAACAAACAACTCCTATTTCCATAAATTTTGAATCGACAAACGTAAATGATGCGAGGATCAATGGTCCCCGTCACTCCCTTAGATCCACGAATGTGATCTACTTCAAACTCTGACCTTCGGGAGTCTCTTCATTTTGTTCTTCTTTGATTTCTTCTAGATAACCACTTCTCCGAAATGTGTGGATCTTTGCTAGCTGTTCCTTCCAGATCTAATGGCATGGGTTCACTCCGCTCTTCACGACTTCGTGAAGTTTCCCTTTTATGTTCAAAAATATTCTGGATCTCTATCTCCCAGACTCTCTGATCCTTCACCACCTATCTTCTCTCGACGATGGATGACTCTCACTTAACTTCGGGACTTCACACTTCATTGCCCCGCTCTCCTGTCAATTCTTGGACTCTGATATGACAATCCAGATATCTCCTCTTGCACTTGATTTTTCGGTTGTTATTGCTCCTTCTCATGAGATTGAATTCTTTAAAAATTAAAGGGGCTCAACCCTTTGAACTTCTCTCTGCATTTCCTAATGACTTGTCTTCTCCCGACATTGTTGAAATCATTATTTATCCTGAGCTTAGGGACTTGGAACAAGTTCTCTTCTGTGCACTCCTTGCACTCGATGAAGTGTTCAAACAACTTCTTGCAACACCTACCCAAATTTTGGCCTTGTGCACTCCTTCCAAAGGTCTTATTCCTCAACTCCTGAGATCCTTTAGGTTTACCAACATGACTCCTACATCTTCTCAATGCACACTTGCAAATATTTCTCCCCCAAGAGTGTTCAGTGACTCTAGGGCTTTCCTCCAAGTCTCCAACAATCTAGAACGTGTTTTTTTTGTGCACTTCTTGCACCTGCTCAATGCCCTCTTGAAAGAGTTCTACAGAGTGTTCAACAACTGTGTTCTACGTTGAGTCCAGTGCAAACTTTCCTCCAAGGTATTCAACAAACTTGTCTCTTTGTGCCACCTCTGCATAATCTCTCCTCTAAGGTATTTAGTAACCTTGAGGCTCCCTCCTGAGTATGTGAATTATTTTTTTGTTCCCTCTTGGTACATTCCTCTCTAACTCGAAAGAGTTCAGACACACACTCATTGTGTTTGGCTCACAGAGTTTCAACGCTTTGTCACACACTCCTTGCGTTTAGCCTAAAGAACACATAACTAATCTAACAACCTCACAGATAGAGGATTCTATCTCTATCCCTGCAGATGAACTCTAACATATACATATACAACATAAACATCCATAAATGCACATATGACATTCATAAACACATAAAAACATGTAGAAAGCATCTCATGCAAGAAAAACTACTCTTTCTATTAACCTAAATGTTATATACAATGTATGAATCCATATTGTAAGTGAGTCTCTACTCTCAACTCTCCTCTCTATCAACACAATCAACCAAGTTTCAACAACTATCAAAACCTCTACTTGGGCATACAATACAAATATTTATACAAGAGGAGCTCGACGAGATTCCCTCCAAACTACACAAGTGGTGTCTAATCACCATTTAAAATGCTTGACTAACGATGCAGATTACAATGAGTGGAAATATGATCTGAATCATATGCAAAGCCCTCCTACCATTAGCCACTTAAGAATACCTCATCTGCAACTTGTGCGAAAGAACAACTTGGCTCTTTCAGCCTGATAACATTAATTGTCTTAATTACATTTAACTTTCGAAGGAAAAATGAGAGGGTGACGCCTCTCCCTTCCTTGAATGCAT
The DNA here is from genome assembly GCA_009831015.1 of Picea engelmannii. Lineage (NCBI taxonomy): Eukaryota > Viridiplantae > Streptophyta > Pinopsida > Pinales > Pinaceae > Picea > Picea engelmannii. Next base: position 76,602 of record ML802646.1, on the reverse strand, counting down.
ACCAACGTTCTAGACAATTGGTGTGTGTTGAGGTGGAGTGATGCTCCTTCATCATCTTTAATCACAATTTGTTTTATTTATCTAAAATGGTATGTGTACATTTTATTTTAAATTTGTAGATATGTTTTATTTTAAATTTTAAATTTGAGAAATGTTTTCTTTTGCAGGTATGAAGAAATCTATCTTAGTGATGGCTTATAGTCAATAATTTTGGAGTTAAATGTTAATTGTCTCTTAGTTTTTTTTTATTATCCTAAAATGCCTATGGAATCTATGTATTTGGCGGTGTAACTATGCAAACTTTCATCACACACACACACACACACACACACACATATTGGAACTCAAAATATCAATTTATTGTTTGATCTTTGATTTCTCTTATATTCCTTATGATGGTGAAACCTAGCAATTTATATTCTATGATAAAAGGTTTGTATTGTTTATGATGGTGAAAGGATAATTTATGTTCTATGATAGTGTGTTGAAATTAAAAATGTTTTATTTCATTTCATTTATAAACATCATTGTATAGTCAAGTACCTTATTATTTCAATTTTGTTTGATTTGCAAATATGGTTGAATAGTCAAACATATCATCATTATAGTTTCCCTTCTATTTGTAGATATTTTTATAAGTTGAAGGGTTCATAGTGTCATCATAGGGTTGAAGGGTTGTAGATATAAATATTTGACACTTGTGAGCATTGACAATTTCCAAGTTTTCATTGGGTGATATGGATTTTATTCCACTCCATTCAAGTGATAATCAATTGACTTTACCAATGCTTTTGTAAATTTAAGCATATTGATCATCGCATCAATCTGGGAACCTCTGTTATTTTGACATGGCATAGACTCCTATCCATCCAAAACTTAGTAAAATCCTTGTTCAACATTGAAAATTCACAATGAAATGGCAGTCCAACACTAAACTGGTTATGTTCATCCTTCATTTCTTTTCAAACTTTCAATATATTCATTCAGGAAAATGTGATATAAATAGTACTTTTCAAAATAATAATAATAAAAACATCTAACCTTTGTTACTATAAAATTAAAATATACTTTAATATAAGTAAGCGATTTTCATTAAAATATATATTGACATAAATTGTTTGTGTATTGAAAATGGTCGAAAAGGGATAATGTATTATCAATCCTCTGCACATTGGAAGTATTCACCAATGCCATTAATATGACACCTATGAGTGTTGTTCAATATCACAGAATAAATTTCTATCCAAACATTTGCAGGGATAGCGACGCACCATCCACAATACAAGGACTACATTGAGTAAACTCCCAACTTTGTTATCAAATCACAAAATCACATTCTTTTGACTTAAATTTTTTCAATCAAACTTAATGAAAACTATGTGTATTTTGAACTTGACATCATTTAGTAACACTATTAATATCTAAGAACATTGTTGATAGTAGATACTAGGTATAACAATCATTTAGATAGGATAATCATTAATTTTCTATAAGTACAAAAAATATTATTATATAAAATGTTAATACAAAATAAAATAAAATAGTTAGTTAAATTATGAGTTAAACCAAGAGAAATATTATCACTAACAACCATGTATTTTAATATTTGTTTTAAAAGGTTTATATTGTTTATGATGGCGAAAGGAGAGTTTATGTTGTATAATAATGTGCTGAAATTAAAAATGTTTTATTTCATTTCATTTAATATTTGTTTTAAAAGGTTTATATTGTTTATGATGGTGAAAGGAGAGTTTATGTTGTATAATAATGTGCTGAAATTAAAAATGTTTTATTTCATTTCATTTATAAATATCATTGTATAGTCAAGTTTCTCATAATTTCAATTTTGTTTAATTTACAAATATGGTTTAATAGTTAAACATATCATCATTACAGTTTCCCTTCTATTTGTACATATTTTTATAAGTTGAAGGGTTCATAGTCCAAGGGAATATTTCATATATTTAATTTTTGTATATATTTAAGTATGTTTAATGAGTAGAATATAAGTAGTGTTAAGTTCATCATACACATTTTTCAAGTAGCTCATAATTTCAATTTTGTTTGATTTGCTTCAAGATATTGATATTTAATGCACATTGTAGAAATTTAATATATCAACAATTTTGGAATCAAAATTCACAATTTCATTATTAAAATTGACACTTTTTAGGATGTCTTTAAAATCTTTAATCAGGATAATGGTAAAAAAAAATGTTATGGGCCAACATGGTGTATAATGTGTAAAAAGAATGTAGAATTAGTAAACCATTTATTTGTACAATGTCCAAATGAAAAATAGGTATGGATTGAAGCAATAAAATTGACACTTTTGGAATCAAAATTCACAACAACAAAAAAAGGAAATTGAGACTTTTATGTGCCATAGATATTTCATAGTGGGCTCCAAATCCTCTCCTATGTTTCATCTATCTCCTCTATCACTTTCAAACTAGAAAGGTTCAATTATTATGTCTCCTTTATCATGGTTGTGCTCCTCACCCTCATAGGTAGAGGATCTCACAATTCAATTGAATCTAATGAAATTTCGTCTGAAGTGCATGTTAATCATACACTACCAAATTCTCAATATACTCCAAATTCAATTTTAAAAATGAAAATCTAAATGCAACAAACCAAGCCTTAGTACATGACGTTATTTTTATTTGTAGAATGATATTATTCCTAGAGATATTAATATAGAGGGGGATGATTTTATGAAAGGTACTACATTTAGTGAAAGTTTTTCTAAGCCATGAATAGGCCCTTATAATGACATGGAAATGGGTCCTAGTTCTGATATGAAGTTATCCTTTTCATATGAAAAAGAATTTAAATCATTGGAAATAATGAACGCAAATCCTTTATGTAGTATTGGTGATGCATTAAAGGATTTGTGTATAAGATGTATAATTTGTAGGATTAATATAATCACTCTAATTATAGGTCATTTTAGGTTCCCTGTACAATCTATAGTTTGTTCCCTCAAATTGTAAATAAGGCTAGGTAAATTTTATAATTCATAAAAAATATAGTTCCTTATTTGAATGGACCATGAAAGTAAACTAAACCAAATGATTCAAGAATCCTATATATTCATAAATATGTGTAATTTCAATGCAAAATATACAATTTTAGAATGTATGTAACTTGTTTAAAGAAATCTTAATGGTATGCCATCTTCAATTATTCATTCATGATCGGATTTTGACATTTTCCCTTTTCTAAATTTTGTTTTTTTTCTTGATTGAAATTATACTAAATTTATATGTGTTGCACATACCAAATGATCCAGATGGATATCGGTGTCCACCCACCTTTTCCAACTGGCTCAAGACAATTTTCTGACAATTTTGGCAATTTACTATTTTTAGCAGTTTTAACTTCCGGGGCCATTTTGAGGGCCTAGATGAAATTTTTTTGGGATAGAGCTCCTCAATGATAGACAAATGAATAATTGATCCCCCAAAATGAATATTCTCGACGATACCTTTCCAACGGGCTATCACATGCCTAAAACGGAGATCGTATGCAAAAGTTACGACCACGAGAAGTTGATGTACTAACTTACCCAAATGGGGCCCACATGACTTTTGGCACTTCATCTCCTATGGTTAGGTTTTTGGATTTCTAGGGTTTTTGGAATTCTTGTTTATTGTAAAAATTCCTTTATATCCTCATTTTTATGTTCTTCTTATGAATGAGTGCAACCGTCACATCTCTTCTCAGAGATAAGCCGCCACCATTCCAGCAAGCTTGTTTATGCTGCATTTTGCAGTTTCAGCTTATTTCATTATTGAATAGAAAACCAATTTTACTGTATATTTTTTTATTTTGTGCTAATAATCTATTAATAATCTATATTCATTTCATTTTTCTCATAAAATCTAGATCATTGGTATGAGAGTGGTCTTCTCCTTGTCGTCTTAATGCATGTCCCCAACGAGGTCAGAGTACAAAGAGTTGGGTCTTGAGCTTGTTTCTCTTGAAGAAAAAATCTCTCACACGCCCAAGTGACCTCTCATGGCAAGAGAAAAGAAATATGATGGGACAAGAGATCCTTTCAAACTGTTGATTGAGGAATCCCTCACACAACAGAGGAACGAGATGATTCATAGTTTCACGCAAATCCTTCGGCGGCTACCAACAGACGATGCATCTTCTTTGAACGGAGGCGCCACCCCCTTCAAGGTACAAATAAACTTCGATATTCCTATATTTGAAGGTAAGATATATGTAGATGTTGTAGACAAGTGGTTGAATCTGCTAGAAGGGTATTTTTTTGTCCATAACTTCTCGAATAGAGAAAAGATTACTTTTGTGCTCCTCAAATCCGTTCTCCATGTCAAAGATTGGTGGGAAACCTTCTGTGAGAAAAAGGAAACAGAGGAAACCTCATTATTTTTAGTCACAACCACTTGGGAATCCTTCAGGGATGCTATTAAGGAAAAATACTATCCTGTCGGAAGTTACGACAACCTGTATACCAAATGGACCACACTGCGGCAAGAAAGAGACCAAGCAATGCCAGATTTCATAAATATATTCCATACCTTGTGCACCAAGCTGGGTATCAAAGATTCAGAGAAACATCTGGTGCTCAAGTATCACGATTCTCTGCATAGATACATCCAGACCGAAATGGAATTTCTAGACATCTCATCCTTGGGCGTGGCCTACCGATATGCCGTCAAAATCAAGCAGAAGCTCAAACAAAAGACGCGGCAATTTGGGCTTGAAAACCCCGCACAAAAAAAGCCAGGAAAGGGTGGCCCCAACCCACAGAACAAAGGACAGAGCAAATATGGATAGTATCAGGACTACCAGTCCAAGCCGCATGAAAATAAGGACACCAGAAAGACAAAGAAAGATACTGGGAAGTGGTGCGACTTCCATAAGAGCCCTTGGGATAACACTGTTGACTATCGTTCAAAATAGTTGTTGGTGGACAAAGTGAAAGCCTCTTAATCAGATGCGGATTCTGACTCTGAGCCAGAACTAGAAAGGGGAATATGGATCATTGACGGAGAACCCAGTTCCATCGTTGCTACCACCAAGCTCCAGCCTGGTGAACCAGACGATCCATAAGAAGGAGAGCACCTCTTCCATTCACAGATGTGGGTAAAAGGCACCCCACTACACTTCATTTTTGATAGCGGTAGCCAGAAGAACCTCATCTCAGCAAAGGTCGTCAGCGGCTGGCCCTTCCAACAACATCGCACCCACAACCCTACACCATTGGATGGCTCCGCCAAGGAAGTTATCTTCGCATCAGCCAACAGTTATGACTCTCGTATGGCATCAATCCATTCAAAGACGAGGTATTTTGTGATGTTGCTCCTCTTGAAGTTTGTGATGTTATTTTGGGCCAACCTTATTTATGGAAACGTCATGTTGTATATGATTCTAGGCCTCGTAGTGTTATTATTACTTTGAACAGGAAATTGTATAGGATATCCAAGGCAGTCCCACCTAGTGTTATTTCCTTGATCTCTGCTAAGCAATGCAGGAAGGTCATCTCTCAAATGGGGAAGTTTGTCTTCTTCATGATTCTCTCTCAGAATAAGAGAAAGATCATAGCCACATATAGGGTCTCTACAGAAAACCTCTCCACATAGCAGAAGCAAGTAGATAATGTCGTGGAAGAATACTCGGATATCTTCTCCTCACCTACAGGGGTACCTCTGCACTACCAGGTCAAGCACCTCATCGATCTAACCCCCGACGCACCACTTCCCAATGGGCTAGTCTATCATCTCTCTTTGTTAGAGAATGAGGAGATCAAGTGATAGATCCAAGAGCTTCTTCACAAGGGGCACATTCTCCCCAGCTCATCACATTGTGGGAGCCCAATCATGCTGGTACAAAAGAAAGATGGAACCTGACGACTTTGTATTGATTATTGGGCTCTGAATAAAATCACAGTCAGAAATCAGTACCCGATTCCCCGAATCGACTACCTCCTTGATCAACTCACGGGGGCCAAATACTTCAGTAATATTGATCTGAAGTCTGGCTACCACCAGGTTTCAATAGAACAGACAGATGTATGGAAGACCGCCTTCAAATCAAAGCAAGGCCTTTTTGAATGGTTGGTCATGCCCTTTGGTTTGACAAATGCTCCATCCACTTTCATGAGGATGATGGATGATATCCTACGACCATTCACCAATACTTTTGTAGTGGTGTATCTAGATGACATTCTAATTTACAACAAGACTTGGGCCGAACACTTACAACATATTCAGTAGGTTTTGCACACCCTACGACATCACAAGTTATACGCCAACTAGAAAAAATGTTCCTTCGGCATGGACAAGGTCCATTACCTAGGCTACATCATTGATCAGCATGGCGTACATGTGGATCTAGGAAAGATCCAAGTCATCCATGACTGGCCAACCCCAACAACACTCACTGAGCTCCAGAGCTTCTTGGGCCTTGCCAATTTCTATCGCAGGTTCATGTTGGGATTCTCCCATATTGCATGGGCCCTCAGCCAAAAAAATAGGGTTGTTGGTAAGGAAAACTTTGTGTGGGGCTGGTCCCAACAAAAAGAGTTTGATGATTTGAAGAAGTGCTTGTGCTCAACCCCAATAATTTCACTACCATACCTACAACATCCCTTTGAGATCGAGACAGATGCTTCAGACTATGCTGTGGGCGTCGTTCTCACTCAGCACAGCCACCCTGTGGCCTATCTTAGTGAGACACTGTCAAATATTGTTCGTAAGTACCCTACTTATGACAAATAAATGTACTCCATTGTGCAAGCTTTCCACCAGTGGAGACATTACATTCTTGGGAAGGAGACAGTCATCCACATTGATCATAAGCCACTGCAGTTCATGTAGACACAAGGAAAATTACATAATGACCGCCATCAAAAGTGGTCCACATACTTGTAGCAATTCTGCATCAACATCAAGTATAAAACAGGAAGCATCAATCACATCGTTGATTTCCTTAGCAGACCACCAGTCACGGCACTCACCATGGTTCTAGACTCTTGTGGCCATGATACATATGGATGGCTCCAACTCTATGAGACAGACCCTGACTTCACCACCACCTACCAAATGTTGGGTGAGAACGCAGTTCTCGATAATTTCCATAGTTAGGATGGGTTGTTGTGTCGTCTGGGCCATATCTCTGTTCCATCAAGTGAGCGAGCGAAGATGATCTAGGAAGCCCACTACAATCAGGCGGCATGACACTTCGAAATTGAAAAGACAGTGGCAATGCTACAAAAACATTTCTACTGGCCGAAACTTCAACAGGAGGTCAACAAGTATATCAGGTCCTACACTGCCTACGCTATTGCCAAACCGACCACTAAGAAATAGGGCTTGTACACCCCTCTTCCTACTCCTGACAGGCCATGGGAATCCATCTCAATGGATTACATGTCGGGCCTTTCATCCACCAAGCGGGGAAATGACTATGTTTTTGTGGTTGTTCATTGCTTTTCTAAGATGGCAATTTTGGTTACCTGCAAGAAGAGCATCACAACAGAGGCCACTGCCAAGCTCTTATTTGAATGATTCTGGGTACATTTTGGAATCCCACAAACCATTGTCTCATATCGAGATAGTATATTTCTCAACACATTTTGGTCGATCCTCTTGTCACTACTGGACACCAAACTCACCAAATCCACAGCCTTCCACCCCCAGACAGATGGCCAAACCAAAGTTGTAAATTGAATGATTGTGCATATCCTTCACATGTATAATTCAAAGCACCCTCACACATGGGATGAGAGCCATCCCTATTTCCAACATAGCTACAATTAAGCCCTACATAGCTCAACTGGCCACAACCCCCTTTAGGTGGGGTTGGGATTCCAACCATTGGGTCCCGTAGATGTTGCACTTCCCCTTGCAGTCACATCGACTAACTCATCTCCTGCTCCAACTGAAGTTGTCAAAGCCACCTAGTTCATTGAGCAGATCCATCACATCCACCAGCAGGTTTAGGATATCCTACAGAAGTTCAATGACAAGTACAAACAACGCCATGATCAACATCGGGTGCCACATAAGTTCCAAGTGGGCGACAAAGTTTGTTGCACTTGCAGAAAGAATGCCTTACAGGACCCCATCCGAAGATTTTCCCACTCCATTATGGGCCATACACTATCACCAAGGTCATGTGGGATAATGATTTTGAGCTCAACATTCCTCCTTTCGTTGGCCTGCACCCAGTGTTCAATGTGGATCTTCTTCACCCTTATTTCCCACCATTATTGGACACCTCAGAAGTAGAAGAACAGTTGACACCAACAAAGCTCAACCCCAACTGCATAAAACAGGCATCCAATGATTAGATTGTGGACACACAGATCAAGGGCACTGGACAATAAAGGATCTGACTTTATCGAGTCGTCAAAGCAGGGCAACTCCTGCACCAAGGCAAGTGGCTCACCCGGGGCCAAATTCAGCAGAAATTTACTCATCTAATAGGGGACCTCAACACAATGGATACCATTTCTTCCTAAGGAGGGAGGATTGATCTAGATGGATATCGGTGGCCACCCACCTTTTCCAACTAGCTCAAGACAGTTTTCTGATAATTTTGGCAATTTATTATTTTTAGCAGTTTTAACTTCCGAGGCCATTTTGAGGGCCTAAATGAAGGTTTTTCGGGATCAATCTCCTCAATGATAGCTAAAGGCATGACTGAGAAACCAAAATGAATATCCTTGACGATACCTTTCCAACAGGCTATCACATGCCTAAAACGAAGATCGTATGCAAAAGTTACGACCCCGGGAAGTTGATGTACTAACTTACCCAAACGAGGCCCACGTGACTTTTGGCACTTCATCTCCTAGGGTTATTTTTTTGGATGTATAGGGTTTTTGGCATTCTTGTTTATTGTAAAAAGGCCTTTAGAGCTTTTTTTTAATGTTCTTCTTGCGAATGAGCACAGTCATCACATATCTTCTCAGAGATAATCTGCCACCATTCCAACAAGCTTGTTTCCGCTGCATTTTACAGTTTCAGCTTATTTCATTATTTAATAGAAAACCAGTTTTACTGTATCTTTGTTATTTTGTGCTAAGAATATATTAATAATCTGTATTCATTTCATTCTCCTCATAAAATACGGATCACCAAATATTAGATCAATATTGGTTTTTTATCAATATGTTATCCAACATACCAAAAAAACCAATATGTTATCCAACATACCAAAAAAACCTGCACAAGACAAGAACTTGTTAACCTGAATCAAGAATCAAGAAAATGATTGAATATCATATAAATTTGAACACGTGAATAAAAATATCTTATGTAACAGGTATATATACACACTTGTGTACATCCCTTAACGGATTATTTTCATGGCTTAGCACCAGTTTGCACCATTCAACAACTTGATCAGAAGATTCAAATCGATTGGCATGAGGTTTCATCTGATACCTTCAAAGTGTTCGTTTTATACATGCCCCTGCATCGTCATGCTCTCGTTTTCCATGACCAGTCTCAAAAAAATTCCAACAATGTGTAATGTTTTCTTTCTTATGAATATGACCCAACCAATAGAATAATCATGAAGATTTGAACTAACTTGCACATCCATGAAACCATATCCAACGCCGATCGAATCTGATCCCACATTATTTCAATGAATCATAAAATTTATCAAAACAATGTTGTACATTATGTGTATTGTGTGCTCGATCATCACTTATATAAAAGTGATAATCTTTCATAACATGTTGATTGTCATCAGTGTTTTCTATGTTATCAATAATCTCTTGATCGTGTCTATATAAAAAATGAAAAAATATGGATATTTGATCAGAATGATAATATTCGCTCTGTATTTCTTTTTGTCAAGTGAATGTGTAATTCTTTGCATAATCAACTACAGAAAAAATTGTCCCTGGTGGAAAAAATTCACGTAATTATTTGAATTGTAGGTCTTTCCATCAAGATTTATGTGAATTCTTGGTATATTTATAAATTTCTTCCTCAAACGTCTTCAAAAATTTATCGCACAAATTTTATCTACTTTCAAATCAATTCTTTTCGAAATAGCATTTGAATAATGTCGAGCCGCGTTGTTGATATATTCATATCTCTTCCAATTGACTGTTATATTAGAAAATGATTGATAATTCATATCAATAGAATACTTTGAGTGAAATAAAATTAGATTTCCACAATGATCAAATTTATTTCCACCAACACATTTTTTTGGGTAAAACAATTCATCACCTTCTCTTTCACATAGAATTTCAGATATAAAAATACAGAATGTGGAAGGAGAAGGTGAACTTGGCCATTAAGTGTGACCAAAATCAAGAAAAGTGTCATAATATAATTCAAATTCCACATGATAATGAAAACAAAAAGTGTCACGAATAATGATGGGTCTAACAAACCATGGTTTTTGTTGCACAAATGTATTGATGAACCTTTTAACTTGTTTGTGCTCTTCTTTGAACCTATTGAACAATTATGTTTGTGTCATTGGAAATATATGTTTTAAATGTTCTTCACATTTTTTTTCATGTTATTATTCATCGCAACACATCCCTTGTTTGTTGTGAAACATGATATTATGTCAACCAACAATTACAGGCTGATTCTTTAACATTTTCTGCAAGTCTATTTTTGTAGGGTTGTCTAGAAATTTAACTATCTAACAAAAAAGTTCATCATTTACATCTATTTGAAGTCTAAATTTTCTATGTTTGTAGAATGTTTTTCTTGAGGTTCCCATTGCTTTTTCCATGTGTTGGGTCAAACAATATTTTATATTTCTAGATGAAACAATTTTTGTTTGTATCACTCTGTGTGCAACACTGACATATATTTTTCGATATTTTCCAAAAGATTTTAATACACTAGTTATATTGTCAAAGACATTATGCGTTTACCTTTGTATCTTGTGTTGAATTTTGAATACCCAATAATGATGTAGCTTCTTTTAAATTTCTTGACTTTATTAGACAGAGTAAAAGTTGATCTTTTATTGTTATTGATTCATCTTTGAAAAAATTATTATACATATTCTTAACACAATATATTATATAATGCTTAACTTCTTTCTTCCCAAATTTATCAGTGTCAACATTTTCTAATATTTCATCATAAATATTGATAGATTCGTCTGCATATTTCAATTTAAAGTTTATATTAAAAAACAAAACCCAAACATAAATTCAGAAAACTATATAGATGTGCTCACAGATTATATTATCTAGATTTATGTGCATACCTATAGGTGATTCAACTTCTGCTTCAATTTCAGTTTCAACAACTTCATCGATGTTATGAGGAAAATCTATTTATGTTTTTTTTTAAACACCAAACCCGAATTACAACTAACTATATTTTAAACAATAATTTAAATAAATGAATTATATATTTTTAATATAAACAATATGTACATGCATACTTGGTTGGACTTCTTCTTGTTCAAAATTTATATTTACATCATCATAATTTCTTTCTTCAATATTTTCGTGTTCTCGTTTCTTTCTCTAATAATGCTCTTTCCTTTGTTCGTTATGGTGAGTTTCATCTTGAGTGCGATCAAATTTTCTCTTGCAAAAAAAATTGTTTCCCAAGAGTATAGTTATCTGTAAAAGTTTTTAAAAAATTCAACATTTCAAAAGAGTCTCAGAAAAAACATCATTGCCAAAAAATTATTAAAAAATAATATCAATAATTTTATGTTAAACAAAGTCTTCACTTTGAAAATAATATTCAAGTAAGTTTTCACCTTGAAAAAATGTTCAACAAAGCCTTCAATATATAAATTGTTATTCCAATAAAAACTTGATCTTCTAAAAGATGATTTTTGTTTTGCATTCAAAACATCAACCACTTTGTTCAAAACAATGAAAAAGATGATTCAAACTTTTTCTTAGGGGCTCCACATATGAAAATCCATGAAACGAGTGAGTGAATTGGGTTAAATTGGTTCGATTGAAAGCGTATTTATAAGATTTGGTGCAAACTTCAATGAAACGACATGTCGCTTCCTTTTTACTGGCTAACATAATTGTCTCACCCACCTTTCGGCTGAAAAATTAATGTTTGGCTGAAAAGTAATGAATTCATTTATTTTCTACGGACTACGTTAGAAAAACATATTTCGACCTAACAAAATATTTTTCGGTTGAGATATTGTTTGGGACGAAAAACTGTGAATGGGATTGTTTACAAGAACCTTAGAATTCTCTCCATCCTACTTGAACTTTGGAAGTTGCGGACTCTTGCAAATACTCAGAATTTAGTTTTGAAATTGATACTAATGTTTGAAAAATTGAATCTACTTTCAATGGATATATTTGTTTTGCATTTTCATTGTTTTCATCTAATTTTATTTAATTTTATAAAAAAATCACTGCATAATATTTTTAGGTGACATTTTGATTTAGCGAAATCGAATATCCATATATTTAAATAGACACAGTGGAAAATTTAGAAAAAAATATATTCAAAATCCTTAAATTGTTCTCTTCAAAATGGTATTTTTAGATTTTATATTTAAGTAAAAGTTAAGATAGATACAAGGTGGGGGGAAACATGTGTTTAAAATCTGCAACTTTTTCAGCTTGGTCAACTTCAAAAAACTCTAAAACTTATAATATTCATATGTTAGATTCAAAACTAGAGTCATAAGAAAATATAGTCTCTAAATATTGTTTCAGTATATTTTGTTTATCAAAAACAAAAGTTTAATAATAGATACATTCTTGGTGGGAAATAAATCATTATCATTTCTTTCATTTTTAAGGAACATACTGTAAAACAATTTCCAAATTGACATATCAAATCTCAATAAAAATAATTTGAAAAATAGTCACTAGAAAGCTAACAAAATTATTCACAAGTTTTGTTTTTACTGTAAAGTGAAATTATAAATAAATAAATAAATACTTTTGTATACCGAAAGTTGAAGAACTTGTGAAAATATAGTTTTTTTTCTCATAAAACAAGAAAAATAGACACCTATCTTCATGATTTTACCCTAATATTTGTATTACCTTTTTTTAACACAAAAGATTCGATTATAATTACACTCAAATTTAAAACTACATACTTATAAAAATGAACCAATTCTAATTTATCATCAATGTTTATCACAAATACCTATTAAGATTGCATTTATTATTCCATGTCCTTTGAGAAGTAGGGACTATTCTAATTATTTTTCCATTTCTCTATTCACATTGCATGAAAAACAACAACCTTTCATTGTTTAAGCCAAGGTTGTGGAAAAACTATATTTTTTTTTGCACTTGCATTTAATTTTTTAACCTAGGTTTTAAGTTTTAGGTCTTATTTTTCCTTTTCTCGAGGAACAACCCCACATTGTACACCAAAATATTATCTTAAAGATTAGTAATTTTCCCTAAGTGAAGTAATGTTAGAGATAAGTGTAGCATTACTTCCTATCATTAAATGTTTGTTTGTCCATAGATAGTCCATAGCCCACTTGCTCTTGAGTTTCCACCTACACCACCATACAAATGTTGGTGCTCTTAATATTCGTACCCGACACTCCTCATCGAGCATTCAACCCATAACTACCCCTCCTCCTCAATAAATTGGTTGATCCTTCATATTTGTTGAAAAATCAAACCCAAGCCCAAGCAAGTGTTGTGAATTTCCTAAGAATTGCTCAATTTTTAGAAGATGTTTATGCTTGAATTAGCTTATACCGAAACAACAAACTCACAAGGATGCAAATACTCCTGCGTTTTTATAGAGGTGATAATCCTTTGTCCGAGATTTATAAAATGTGGGACTTTTAAATAATTCCATCGAAAGAAGGTAAAATAGATATAAAAGAAAACAAAAAAATGTTTTTATTTTTCTTTTAAAAAGGGAGTTCCTGAGAATGGACCAGTGAACACACACATTCATACATTTAAAGAATATAGACAAAACTTCCTCACATCCATCATAATAGGGATAAAGAGTTATGATCACATAAAAACTAAAATAAAATGATATTCATGCATAAGAGAACTTTGACAGAGTAATACATGGGAAGCTCAAATGGAGATAATGATAGATCAACCTCAAATACTTTATATTAAAAAAAAAAAAAAAATAGGTTACAAAGTACAATTGAGATTGTTCCCAAAATAGATCTCTTGGAATTTCTAAAAGATATATAATTCAATACATATGCTCTTAAATTGAAATTCATTTGTCATAATGACAAACAAATATGTATAATAATGAAGTTCGTAGAAAGAAGAAAGTGGGTGGCGGAAGGCAACAAGACCTAGTAAGAAGAAAAAGGAAAATATCAGTCTTCGGTTAAATATTTCTATTTAAAGAGTTGGAGTAATTGGATGGAGATATTGATAAAGAGAGAAAGATTTGATCAGTATGAAATTACTATGATGGTATATCATTGCTTGTCACTTTCTCGTTGATGTCATTTTATGGCTCTCCTCGGTGGTTACATGAACTGTCTCAACTGTCTTTTTCCCTTCATTGGTAAGCTTGTCGACAGCCCTTTTGAACCACTCCTCGATGTAGCTCCTCATTGGCGCGACGTTCATTTCATGCCATATTTTTATATTGAAGAGTTGACCTTCCAATTCCCTTAGATCAATAGAAATGTTTCACAATGCTTCTTCAATATCTTGATTTTTAATTGAATAATCAACTAGTCAGTTTTCCACGTCATCTTCCCCATATTCAAGAATGCCATAGAATTTTTCAAATGAAAACCCTTTAAAGATCTCAACTTGTTCATCAAATGCTTGCTTGGTTAAGAACAACGAGTTGAGTATCAATTTCGGGTCTTGAACCTAATTTGTGCTACTAGCTATATCTATCTTAGTTAGCTTCTTGAATAATTCCTCTCTTCTAGTTATGGCCTCACTGCATGCTTGAACAATACCATTTAGGTTTTTTACCTTTTCCTTCTAGCATGCGTTCAAGTGTTTTATTCGGTTCAGAGAAGGGACATCCTCCTCTCTTCTTCTCAATTATGTAATATTAGTAACTTTAACACCAAATGGTACAACCGCATCAAGGTAGAAACCTTCCTCATTTTTCAAATATGCTTACAGATATTCATGAAAAGCATGTGCTCTCGTTCCAAAAGAGACCATGATCTTTGACATCTCTCAAGCCTTTGTTATTAATTTCATTATTTTCTTCATATTCTTTTCCACATAGCCTTGAGATGATGTGAGAAGGCTTGTCGATCCTTTTAACTTTGTCGCAGGTGTTGTAGGCCCAATAATTGCTAAAGGACTAGCCAATATTGGGAGGGGCATTAAAGCTTCCTCCAATTATTTGATTCACTCCTTTAACCTGACATTATCTGCTTCAAAGCCTCGAATAGAATTGTCTAGAGTATCTCAACTTGCTCGGCGTATCTAGGAAAATTGGGAAGGCCACATGCTCCATAGGTAAATCTATGAACAAGATTTCCCCTTTTTATTCTTTACATCTCTTTTCTCAATAATTAAACTTTTGGATTCGTTGTAAAAACAAATTCTTTGAAATGCAAAAGACTCTTCTTTTTCGAAGGTATCGATCTCAATTATTTCCATCTAAGGGTTCTAGTATTCTGTGTTGTCTAGTTTTTTGACATTGGGGAACACTTTCTCGATGTCAATTTCAAGTTCCATATCCTCGAGGGACATGTCATGGATATCACCTTCTCCTCAAGGTCCCTCCTCTTCTTGCACAATTTTTTTTCATTTTGTCCTCAAGGGAAGTTTATGAGAACTTTCAATTTTCATGGAAGGAGGGTTCTTATCTCCTCTCCACCTGAAGAACTGTGGGTGAATTTCTTACTTGGGTAGGCCATTGGCGAACTTCTCCAAGATGTTGTACTCTTTGGCGTGATAGTCGGAGATTGGGCACTTTTCTCACCTGTACCTTTTCCTCTTTGCTTGTACGACTCATTGGTTCTGAGTGTTGTCTCTAGGTCACCGATGTCATGAGTGGGAGTACCTAAGGCATTGTCTCCATCTTTATTCAAAATAGTGTTAATGAAAGAATTGTTAAAACCAACAACCAATAGATGTTCTACAAAAATACCACTAGGGTTGAACCCTTTTAATTTTTCAACATATTTTAAATTGAGGCTTTGGAAGTGGCCCGCGAATTCATCAATATTGTTTATATTTATGAATATGAAATCCTTGACTTTCCAAGGAAGAGGTATGAATTGTTTTTTTCTCTTTTCATGGAAAAAATACAACCAGTAGGTGTATTGCCTTGTTATTTCAGCAATAAACATTTTATCAGATATGTGGCATGGAAGGAAGGAAGGATTTTCTTTGGATCCAAAAGTCCTTATAATGTTATAATTTTCCATTTGTTCTAGTGTCCCCTTCCTATCTAGGAACTTACTTTATTGGTCAGACATCCGGGGAGTGTTCTTTCCAAAAATCAATTCTTTAAAAACTGAGACAAAATCATTAAAGAATTCATAAAAATGCTAGGATTCCTTGTTCCTCCACAATGTTTGATACCAAAAGGTTACTGGGTCAAATTCACAGTTTACCTTCTTGCACACAGATAATATCGGGAAATGACAGCAATGCGCTATCGCAAAAACCAAATAAGATGACATAAAATTTTATTATCCTTCTTGTATTGCGCCAATTGGGAACATATTTCAATGGAAATCAACTTACCCCAATCGAAGATGGTCTGTTCCTTGACCGTAAAATAAAGAATGTAAAGAATCATCTGAGAGATGTTGGTCATGGTTTTTTGTCCTCTTATCCTCGTAAAAAGAAATGCAATTTCCCATAAGGTATTTTTAAATGAGCCAACCTGCAATGGTGTGATGTCCTCGAGGACGTTTGTTGGGTTATATACAAATTTAGGTAAGAGGTCCATTCCATTGTCATGCTTTCTTAACAACTCCCTGCAATCTTCACCTTTGAAGGCAAATGTTGGCTCGAGAAGCCTCAACATCTTATGGAAAACATGAGGTGACAGAGAGACGAGGGAATGGTCCCACAATTGGATGATCTATTGGCTTGGAATGTATCTCTCAGTGCACTAGGTGACTAACTCCTTACAATCCAAATTATTCCAGACGTCTAGATTATTTTCTTTTGGGCGGGGGGATGAATAATAGGAATATGCCTTGGACCACTAAAAAATCTGATCCTCGCGCCCAAAAATATTAAGTGTATCTCCATAGAACTGTTGTCGATTTTCTTCCAGTAAGTTGACGAGAACATTCCATTGCTCCAAATTATGTTAGGAATGAATGCTAGAGGGAGATGATATAACCCTTCATAAATTTGTTGTTAATGCATCTTAATAGGAGATCTCCTAGACCCTTTTCTTGTTAATGACCATCCTTTCAAATCTGTTTTGTAAGTTATTAACATTAAAAGCATTGTAAATGTGCATTGGGAAGGGCACGAGGGTGGTAGGGACAGACGGGGGGAATATGTGACTTGATATTTTTGTGAACCCGATAACCCGTGAACCCGAGAGCCCGTGATGGTATGAGGCGCGAAATTGGCTAAGTGTGGGACGGAATGGTGGTCGGGTGGATTCATGTAGGCAGAATGACACTTAGGAAGCTTGGGGAGTCTAGGGATCGAAATGTAGATCAAAAAACTCTTTGGTGCAATGTGTCTATCATGGAACACATGAAAATGAAATTTTGATCCCATCAACTTGGGAACCTGCGATTGTAGAATTGACTAAGTGTGAAACAACACAGTTGTCGATCGGACTCATGATGTGAAGTTGTAGATGGAGGTGAGAAATTGCAATTCCACCAACATCGGATCCCGCAGTCTAAAATGCGACTAAGTGTTAGAAATAGAAAGGGATAGTAAGAGGGAAAACATAAAAGGGAAAAACGAGTAACTGTATAAGGGGGGGAAAGAAAGGGAGAAAATAATTTAGGAGAATAGAAAAGGGGAGGGAATTTTTCGGAAGCGGGAAATGACCTCAACAAAAGGCTCCTTCTTGTCCATGTTGATTCATTTTTTGAGAATCCCCTCTTCGATCATTCATCCCATAGCGGCCTCTCCTAAAAACTTATGATAGTCCTTCCTATTCACTAAGAAAAAAGCAAGTGCTACAAATTTCCTACGATTTTCTCAATTTCTAGGAGGCTCCTTCATGCCTGCATCGATTTAGTTTTTGAGAATCCATACATAGGCATGGTCATCATCCTAACTTGTCTTGATGTTGCTTCCTTCGCTTCTTCTTCGATATCAGTATTGAGTTCAAAGTGGAAAAAATTTCTTCCCATATATAGAATTGAGATTTATAGTGAGGTAAGATAAAAGAAAAATCTATAAAAACTCATATTTTAGCTATGAAGATATTCATAAAGCCATGATTTCTCCTATTGAATGTGTTTGCAAGTGGAGGGAAACATACATTTAAGATACACACATCCAACTGCTTATTTCCATATCATTGTTTATATATTTCCAAGTGATGCTTGTCGGTTCCTTATGTAAATTGTTTAGATGCTGATAAATCTAGCCATGGGTTATGTATGAGATGCGTTATGGAACTGGGGTTCCAATCCCCTAGATAACACTTTCCTCAGCCAATCCAATTCTTATAAGAAACAAAAGTAACTAGGGGTACGGATCTGGGATTAGGTTATTGCTTTGTTGACTTGATAATGGATTTCTTGACCTAATATTCTTCCTACCTAAACTACTTTCTGGGATTAAGAAATAAATTCTAGCTCTTGCTGAAGGTGTGAAGGAATATCTAGCTTTCCTTCTTTTGCTTTCTAGGCTAGGCTAAATACTCATGATTTTTCAGGCCCGGGTGCTTTCCCTAACCTGATAATGATTTCTCAAGATTGGAATACCTATTAGGTTGGGCTTAGGCTCTTTTCTCTTTCCTAACTAACCTGGGCTTGCTTCTTTGACCAACCCGAGCTTCAAGTTCTCTGGATTATAAATCACTTTCTTTCTTTCATCCCGTGTGTTGGGTTCTCCTTTCTGACCTAACATGTATTGTCTCTTGCTTTCCATTTCTAGGAATCCCTTTGTTTTGTTCTATAGTGAGTGAAAAGAGAGAGATATCCCTTCACTATATTTGTGCGTCAAGCCAAGGAATATATAAATAGGAAGGTAGTCATTCCAGAGTATATATGTTATGCTTGGGCCAGGGTTTGATCATATGCAACATAATTAATGCATCACATCTAGATCCCTTCTCTCTAGGCACAACACCTATCTGCTTGGGTAGACTTTTTTACTTATGATGCCTACCCTTAAATACCATGTTAGACATACTCCCCACCTACCTTAGGATAAGGTGTCAGAAGGCATG
Organism: Picea engelmannii; assembly: GCA_009831015.1. Lineage (NCBI taxonomy): Eukaryota > Viridiplantae > Streptophyta > Pinopsida > Pinales > Pinaceae > Picea > Picea engelmannii. The sequence goes on along the minus strand of ML802646.1, from coordinate 57,319 downwards.
TTGTGCTTATGCCTAATATTAATGGGGTAGTGTCAATAGGAAACCACTTGATCTCTCAAGCCTTAACTAAATAATGCACTCTATTGATAGAGCTCTAAAATGGTTTTGTTGTCAACCAATAATGATAACCAGTGGCATGTTTTCTAATGTTGGGCTTTCTCTTATGTATATTCTTGACTTCCTCCATTTTTACAGGTGACTTAATGAATGAAAGTGAGGTGGCATAAATGTTTTACCATGAATGAATATACCTAAGTGTTGGAAAGCCTCAACTTGAAACAAAGAAATTCTAGATACAAATTCTCGAGATACAAATGTTCTAGGAGCAAATGAAATCCTAAAGCTTTCTCCTACATCCCTTCGTCTGGTTTAAAATCCATTTGATAAAGATCGAAACCCATGATCATGGGCATAGGCACTGAAGATAGTTGGGAAGCACCGCATACAAAAGACTACTATAAACTCCAACCAGATATCTCACCATACAAAATACTACGATAAACTCCAATTAGTGCCTTTCCTCGTGCATTCAATTCGCTAGTACCACGACTAGAAAACACATCTAGTGTTTCAAAATATGAGCCACTTGGCTAGCAAAAAACAACTTGCTAGTAGCACGACTAGAAAACACACCAAGTGTTTCAAATTATGAGCCACTTGGCTAGCAAAAAACAACTACTAGTTGATATTATAAGTTATGAGAATTTTGATTTTAATGGAAATCTATGTTCATCAAAATCGTGGAAGGTAAGGTAACATTGGATTCAACTAAAAGAAGTATAATGTCATAGTTCATACCATGAGATACATTAACATAGATCAACCTACCATGTGTCTTCTAGATTTTGAACCTTTCAAAAACCTTGTTGACGTGTCACATTGAGGAGGAATATCTGGATGTTTGATTGGAGCTTTCCTAATCGAATACATCAGAATAAATATAGTGTTGTTTTCTGGATATTTTCTGGAGAAAAAAAACATTACAGCAACATAAACTAATATAAATCAATTTGCCATCTGTTTTCGAGATTTTTAACTTTTCAAAAATGTCGTTCGCATGTCACATTGAAGAGGAACACACAAATGCTTGGATATTTCTTAATTAAACGGATTAGAGTAAATATACGTTCATTGCATGATGCTCTATGGAGAAAAAATGCCTAAGACATAATTTGAGAACAATTTTTTAAGGAAATTCTGCGATAAAAGTTTTGAGCCATTACATAAGCTTGTAATCATCATTTTATATACTTTGTTTTGTCATCACAGTTTTACATAGCAAGGTAAAAAGGATATCTGTTATCTGTCCCGATCATAGTTTTATTTTATATTTTTTGTTTTGTTATAATTGGTAAATATATCTTTGATGATGCCAATATGTATTAATTTATATAAAGAGATATAAAGTAAAGGTGAAAGAATATTTATTAAAATAAAGTGGTTGTAGGTAGTTAAAATATAACCATAATTTAACTCCATTCAAATTAAATGTTTATTAAATATAGAAGAAGATTAAAAGAAATTAAACATAAATATATTTATGTTTAAAAAATTAGGAACAAGAATGAAAGTATGATATTTTTTTTTATCAATATGTTTTATTATTATACTAAAAAGATTTTTTTTTAATCCGTGGTTTTCTTAATTTTAATTTTTAAATAATTTTTTATTTTAATATTAAAAAATTAATTAAGCTTCACAAATTTATTGAAATATAAAAATGAATAGAATTATTATATAATCATAAATAAACAACTTAGATATAGCAAAAATGAAATGGTCTAGCAATGTAAATATTTTGGCATTGTAGATTTACAAACCCATTGTCACATGAATCCATGAGCATAAGTCTAAAACCAATAAATTCTAATTATGTATCTGATTAATACAAAATCTGTGTTATTTTATAGGCGATTCCTTAGAAAAAATATGTATTATTTTAGAGGACAATCCTTAATGAAAAGGGTGGAGTTACACTATCCATAAGTTGTAAAGCCCATGATGACATCCACCGAGCGCACACAATCCTTGGGCATAATTGGTGGCGAGTTGGTCAAGAGAACATAAGAAGTATGTGACGGTTAGGTGAATGAAGTCTTATAGGTGTGAGCGGGAGAACCTTGGTCACACAATGGTAATGTTTATACCCAAGGGGGGACATGCCTTACTTGCCTTGTGACAGAAGACAAAGCCTTGGTTGCATGAGAGAACGAACAAGGTGACCTGGGCCAGGAACACAAGATATGGAATTGCCTTCCCTCCATGAGATTGGAACATCGGGGAGGTTGAGTTGACACTCCTAGCATACCCACAGAGAGTTGGAATCGACCAGAGTCAAAAGACAGGGCATAGGGAAGAAGCGTGGTAATCTAGAGGACATGTTGGCTTGACAAAGCATGAACAAGGCAAGGGTGCACCCAAGTGAATAGTAAGATTGGTTTGACTGAGCATGCCCATGTGATGGACGACGTCAGTCCAAAAGGATGCATCGACTCGAAGGGTGCATAGGTTCAACGAACAAGACTTAGTGAATGGGCACATTGGTCTGCGAAAGGAAACGACCAGCGCAAGGGGTGCGACGGTTCAAGAGGATATGGTTGGAGTCTGTATAAGAAAACCAAGGAACATGAGCTAAGAGGACAACAAGGAATATGAAGGTATGGAAAACAAGTATCCAAGAGGGGATGAACAAGAGGAATCGATGAAGCCTTAATGCAGGTTTGTGGGAGGCACACTATGAGGCAACTAAATACTTATGGGTTTTTGGTGAAGTGACTCTTGCAACAAAGAGAGAGATGGTTAGTCTAAGGTGGGCACAGTTCTGGGATGAACCACATAAAGGAAGAGATTGTTGCGACATGGAAGTTTGTTAGGGAGGATATATATATGAGTGTGTTGGTGAGGTGAGATGAGTCGTGGGAATCTACACAAGTTGTAAACCGATCCATTAGTTCTCATATTATAACACTATTTTTCATAATAAGACAAGCTAGGTGTTAGGAACTGTTGGTGCCACTTGCACTATATATGTGTGTCTCTTGTATATAGCCCGAGTGGGCCTAATGGTTAAGAACATGTGTTTCCTCTTAAGAGGTCACAGGTTCAAATCCAGAGGGGGTTAGGGTATGTATACCTTCGTAGACTTTACCGGTCAAATCGTTGGGCGGAGGGGGGTCCCTTGTCCCATAAACAAGGGGGTCTCATACACCAATTTGGTGTGTTGGCTTGGCCGTGACCTTAAAAATAGATTATTATTATTATTATTATTATGTTTCACAAGTGATGTTTTTGTTTCACATGTTTTATAATTGTATGCATAAATGACTAGGTGTTAATTTATTAACAAATTGTCTAAGTATACAAGTGAGCCGCATAGAGTGAGTGTGTGACTCGCTTGTAGCCTACAATAGAGTATGGGAATGCTCTAGATGAAGAGGCATAGTTTGGACGAAGTATCATTGGTGTTTCCAAGCTGCAAAGTGAGAATCGTCATGGTGTCGCACGCCCCGAAGAGAGGATGAGAGTTAGCATCTTGGGTGGGTCTCCAAGGGCCCAGGTCATGACAATTGTTATCAGAGCTTATCTAATGATAGTTTGGTGAGGATCTTCACCACTATATCTATATTTATAGTTGGTATCAGAGCATCTTTAACAACAATTGTGACTTCATATCTGGGGAACAATTTGGTGAAGTCATTCTAAACTTGTTGTGAAGGCGGGCAGTTGGTATCAATCTTGTGACAAAGGTTGGTGTCAATTCACATGTCATGTTGTGAATCGACTCAAGACTTGTGTGGACATTTCTGAGGCACACCTTGTGTACACCAAGAGTGGTGTTCATGGGGTGAATAAAAGTACTTGGAAATGGTGGATGTTGGTTACTAATTACTACTCTATCAACTTATTTATTGAACCAAGTTTCATGTCTTTAGGGTTTCCAACAAAAGCCACTAAAACTATCATCCCTCCTGGTAAACCAGAAGGAAACGCAACACATAGAATGCACTGCGTAGTCTCACCCGAGATAGCTTTAATGGGTGGTTGTAAGACTCATGTGTTTACAGCTTAGGATTGAGCACAAGATATGGGATCTGTGTTCTGGACCATTTATTATAACTTGTGATTGCAACCTACTATCATTCATGACGTATTCCCTCAATATCGCAACTATATTTAGACAAGCAATGTAACAACTCATTCATTCATTAAGAATAAAAAATAACTACTGAAAAGATGGTAACAATACGCATGCATTCATCTCATTACAAAGATGTTACCATGGTTCACCCCCTCCTGGGCTACGCCCACAAAGATTTGGCTCTTGGCTCTTTTATAAAGGTAGTTTTGCGTATTTGGCGCCGCGTGATTAAAATTCTCCTCATATGGGTAAGATCTGTATGAGGGGAACTAGACCGCACTAGGCTCCTTAGCATGCAATCTAATCCTCAGATATTCCTCCTCTCCTCTCCTCTAGCTCAAAAACTTACAAAGTAGTTCATAAACATATTACATATCGCATCAACTCATACATATCTATGATGGAACAATAAAACCCCTATGATACCTATGTATCTATATTTATATATTTCGGGATCTTCAATCGTTTACAATATATTACCAACACCCTAACCCTATCGACGTTAGGTCTTCCTCCCATGCGCGTATGTTGTTCTTCCTTCCAGTTGTCACTTTCCTTGTGCACGCCTTCTTGCATGCGTGTGTGTTGTGTTTTCCTCCAGTTGTTACTACAATTACTGCACACTTTCTTTCCCAACGATCATCCTTCTTTCCACTTCGGCATGCTGCCAACAGATCCCCAACACTGACATGTGGCTCGTCCCGAGCCACCTAATCATTTTGAGCTTCCTCGATCTCCTTAGTGATCGTCTGGAACTTTTCCTTGAGCTCTATTGTTTGTGTCAGTTCTTGCGCGGTCTTATCCTTGATTGTTTCCACTACCTAGATTGCCACTTTGTCACTCAGCAATCTTGCACATTCTTCGAGGGTTAGTTCTATCTGTATCTTAGCTTCATCTGCCTGTGCTAGTACTTCTGCTACCTTATCCTGTAATGGCTCCATTTGAGCCTCACGCTCATGTTTTTGGGTTTGCGCAGATATTAGCTCTGTCTCCAACTTCTTGATCTCCTGTGTCCCTTTGACACGTTCTGGGATTGGTATGGTCTTTTGCTTCTACTCAATCTTCTGGATTGTTGCATTGATCCTTTCCTCTTCCTTGTCCCACCGTTGGACTTGTGGATCTTCCTCCAACCTTGTCCAAAGTTGCGTTGCTTTATCGAACAAGTCAGTTGTTGTGATAACCTGCTACTCTATCTCCTGCAGTTGCGCTATTGCTTCTTGCTTCCTTTTCTCCTTCACTATTGGTGGAGTGGTGGGTATGATACGTTCCCGGAGATTCTCGATCTCCTTTTGATATTGCTCAATCGACTGCGTAATATGATCAATCTTTTCTGCTACTGGGAGTTCATTTCCTTGCACGGTGTTTGGAACTTTCTCAAAAATTCCTCCTACTCTTTATTCTAGTTCATTTCTGCGTTCTTTTTTCTCTTGAGTTTCAAACTTGGCCTTCTCACAAACTTTTTCGAGTGCCTCTCGCTTCTTTGTTTCTTGTTGTAACTCGACTAAGTTTTTGTGTACACGATATTGTACCTCGTGGTCGATGCTAACCTGCAACTTGTGTAGTGCCCTTGATGGCATCCACATCAAGACCAATTGGATGTGGTTTAAATCCTTCAAGGGTGTCTGCCCCAAGATTTCATCCATGAGCACCATGCTAGGTGTGGTGTAGACTGTTGCCTTTGTGTGTGGTAATGAGTGGACTGGAACTTGTTCTTCTACCTCCACTCTTTCGTCGGTCTGTGGTGATGATGGATCTATGATCCTGTTGTTGCTTGCTATTTGTACTTCCCCGAATTTCTTAAGGAACTGTCCAATTTCTGCCAGCACTTTTTGCAGTTTGTCCCTGTGATGTGCTTCATGGTCAAAGTCCTCTGCTAGACAATCCTAGACCATTCTAACGATCATGTCCCCATAATCCTTCCTAATAGTATATTACGGTGGTGCGTGTTGTGCCTTTGACTTCTTGAGCGTGCCTCCTGCGTATGTGGCTAGTCTCTTATTCCCCCATGGTTCCTGTGTGTTGGGATTTGAGGTGGTCTCCTGCGCTCCCTCAGTCTATTTATGTTGTTCCTTGGTCGGCTTTGAATTTTCCTTGTTCCCCTTTTGGGTTCCTTTCTTCTTTGGTCCTTCTTTGGTCCATTCTTGGTCCCTTGGGAACTTGGACTTCCAGAGGCTATGTTTCTGCTTTCTTTGCCTCTGTTTTTCTTTCCGACACTTCCTGGGTGATGGCTGGAATCTTCCATTCGTCGGGCCATTCGCTAATGACCATATCGATATCACCTTATGTGATGCAATAGCGCATTTGTAGCCATTGTTTAGCCAGATCTTGCCTTGCCTATATCCACATTGCTTGTCATGTGGCCTGGAAATTGGCAATGTCCGCATATCACGCGACAGCCTCTGGTGTTATTCTCCATGATCAGTTGATGGCTTCCTATATGTCTCATAGGTATGCTTAAAATATGATCTCATTCTCCCTTCTATGTATGGAATTTGGCTCTTCTTTCAGCAATAAATACCTCGCTCCCACAGGCTATGGTCTGGTACAAAAAAATACATAGTTAGGTTCTCGCCATCCTATGAAGGCTATTAAAGTAATCAACCATGAGTAGTGGAACTCTATGCCTAGGTCCTGCGCATCCTTGCATTCCTCTAGGAATAAGTTCAATAAGTATGGCACCCAGCTAATTGAGGTGTCTTCTACGCACTGGCTACAACTGCAATGACTCCAGTTGGTACTTCCTCCCTGCGACATTTTCTTAGCAACTTGCAGGCTAAGATTTTTGTGCCCAATTGTTTGGCTGCATTGTTAATCTGTTTGATGATGATGCCTCTCATCCCCCTAGTGGTGCCATACTTCTTCTTCATTTCTTTCGCATGTTTTTTTCTCCTTGGATTTGTCGTCCAAAACCAATGCGGGATCCATACCCCAAATTGGTAAACCTGTTATTTGCGCAATAAGCTCAACAATTATGGGGACGGGTTTGTCCAGCCATATGTCCCCTCTATGTGTGACTACTAACATCTTCTTGATGCATGATTTTTCATTCTGGCCTCTGCCAAAATGTGGTAGGTTCAGTAGACCTAAGATTCATGTTTTTTCTAGCCCAGTTTCCCACTGGTATGGTTGGTTAATCAGTTCTCCAAGCTGATTTGTGCCTATGGTCTGTAAAAATACCCTCTGTGTAAGTTCCGGGAACTTGGATTCATCTTCTACATCATGGTTTGAGTATTTGAGCTTCCTGACGTGACCCACTAGCTCTAGTCCTACCTGTACCCCAGTTGGTATGCATGGTAGAACCATTTTTGTTGCAGGTTTCTTGCAAGGTGAACTTGGTATCTGTATCTTGTCCTTCTATTGCGGTGGCTGGCTCGAAGTTCCAGCGACTTCTGGTTGTTCCTTTGTATTCTATTCCATCCAAGCCAAGACATCGTCTGCGATCTCCCCTGCTGGGTGTTCTGAGATGGTCGTTTGAGACTCATCTGGCTCCACTGTTGCTATCAGATTCAACGTCGTGCCATTAGATTTGACATTGTTCCATTAGATTTCAGAGTTTCTTCTGTATTCTCTAGTTGCACCTCCTTCTAGGTTTCTGCTCCCTAGTTATGCGGTTCGCGTGTCGCTGCGGTCATATCTACATTTGTGGCCTCCGCTACTGGCTGCTGAATTTTTTCCAGTATCAGTGAGGGTTGTACTGGTATCCTCTCTGGGGATGGGATTTCGTTGATATTGACGACCTCCGACAGCTGGTGTTCACCTTCTTCGGCCTGTCCTCATGACCTAGTTTGAACTCTGGTTTGTCTGGTGGTCTGGTTCGCTTCTGCTTGCTTGGGCGGTACCATCATGGTGAGTATCAAATGGCCACTAGAATTGGACAATCTCTATGGTCTCTATGAACGCTCTATGTTTTCTTTCACCTCTGGCACTCTCTGTCTTCTGTGTCTTCGTGAATAGACTATGGGCTCCCACATCTGTGTGTTGTATGGATTTCCCATGAAGCTTGTCGAGTACGCTTTTTTGGTTATGGGTTAAATGCACCTTAATTACGGATTCAATGCATCTTCGACAGTTTCGTACTTACCATTACTCTTGTTGTCCCATGTTTTGTTGGTGTGATTAATGTGTCATCCCATCGGTCCTTGCCTCTCTTTAATTTCTCCTAGTGTCGTCCTGTCATGTTGCTTTTGTCGCCTTTCTTTTTCCCACTTGTTTCCATTTGTATGTAACCATTTTTCTTATCCTTGCCAAATTCGTGTTTCTTAATTCATGTGGCCTTTCTACTTCTGGCGTACTACACCATTTTTAGTTTTGTTTCCTTTTTATTTTTATTTTTATTTTTTACTGCACGGTGGGTGGTCAACTGTCCTTGTACAACTTCAGTCGTCTCTCGTTGGTCATTCCTCTGAGTTATGTGCCTAATAAATCTCGTAACTGTAAATCACCTCTATCTGTGACAGATATTACTTCATATGGTCCTAACCAATGCATTCTAATCTTTCCTGGGTGCTGTAACGATTTGTTTTCATACATCAATACTAGATCTCCTTCCTTGAACATTTTTTTTCTTGATGTGTCTATCGTGCCAAGATTTGTCTCTTGATTTCCGCACTTGTTGATGGAATCCTGCCAGTATTCGGTCGTCCTCCATGGTCAATAACAAATTCAGTCTCTTTTGTACTATGCCTCGTTCTTTCATTTTTTTGATAGTTGCTACGTGTAAACTGGGTACTAAAAACTCTAATGGAACTACTACTTCTTGGCCATAAACTAGTTTAAATGGTGTGTTCCCTGTCAACTTTTTTCATGTAGTCCTGTATGCCCATAATATTGTTGGTACTTTGAGGTCCGAGTCATCTCTATTGACGTTACAAATTTTTGTCAGTGTGTTCTCCAGATTTTTGTTGAAGGCTTCCACTGTGCCATTTTCATGTGGATGATTAGGTGTGCTTTTTTGGTGGTCGACTTCAAATTCTTCATTCATCACATTGATGGTGTTGTTTATGAAGTGCGTTCCTTGGTCACTCATCAAAACTATTAGGCACCCGAATCGAGTGATTCTTTTTTCAAACAAAAAGTGTGTTGTTGTTTCGACACTGCAATTTTTTACTAGTGCAGCTTCCGCCCATCTTGTTAATATTTTTTCGTAGTGATAATGTACCTATCCCCTGTTCTCTTTGTCGGTGGGTTGATTGGTCCCACAAATTCTATTGCCCACTTTTCAAATCCTTGTAATGTTACTTGTGGTCGTAATGGCATCTCGTCCCTTCTATTGGGTTTTCCTACCCTTTGACAGACATCACATATTTGACAGTACTCCTTCGAGTCTCTGTGAATCGTTGGCCACCATAGTCCTGTGTGCAATACCTTCTGCACGGTAGCCTTACCCACATAATTCCCTCCTTCTATTCCCTCGAGGGCTTCTGCTAAGACTCTTGGTCTTCCATTCTCTAACGTGTATCTTCGCAAGATGCTATCTGCACCCGTTTTGTATAATTGTCCTACAATCAGTTGATAGTCGACAACGCAGACTACTAGATTTTTCTTCTACGCGGTGCTATAGTCTTGCGGCATAGTACCTGTACTCGAGTACTTAATGATATCTGCAAAGTATTCATCAGCAATCTGTACTAAGAATAAATGTGCATCTAGAAAGTTATCTTCTAAATTCGTAGGTTCTTCTCCATTTGTGATCCTCGACAGGTGGTCGGGTCCTGCATTCATTTTCCCTAGTTTAACTATTACTTCAAAGTTGAATTCTTGGAATAGTAGTAACCATCGAAAGATTCTCCCCCGCAACACTGGATTGTGATGAGGTATTTCAGGGCTGAGTGATCTGTTAACATTTTGAAGTGCTTCCCCAATAAGTAATGTTTGAATTTTTGTAGCACATAGACCATGGCTAGGCCTTCTCTTTCTGCCATGTTATAGTTTTGTTCTGAGTCTGTTAACTTTATACTTGTGAACGCTATTGGGTGATCCAAGTATCATGTTCTTGGTTGCACCAAGATAGCTCAGAGTGTTATCGCTGATGCATCTACATGCACATGGAATGTCTTTTCCCAGTATGGAAATCCTAATATCGGTGCGGTAACCATCTTTTCCTTCAAGGTATCCAGACCGTGTTGACACTCGTCATTCCACTCAAACTTCATATCCTTCCTTAACAAATTTTCCATTGGTGTTGTGATCTGCGCATATCCTTTGATGAATTTCTTGTAATATCATGTGTGTCCTAACGTTTCTCTTAGCTAACAGACTATTTTTGGTGCTGACAAGATAACAATGACTATGATCTTTGTTAGATATACTAATAAACCTTGTTTGCATACTATGTGGCCAAATAGTGTCCCAAACGGTGTTCCAAATATGCATTTATTGATATTTAGTGATATCTGAGACTATATGCATCTTTGTAACATCAGCCTTAAAGCTTCCACATGGTTTTTCAATAGGCTATAGACTGTCCAATCATCCAGGTATACTTCAAGAAACTGATGGATGAATTCCTTAAAAGAAGCAATGACTACTCTGGAGAATATTATTGGTGCATTCTTCAGTCCAAAAGGCATGAATGTGTACTGATAAGATCCCCATTCTGTCGCAAACATGCTCTTATGTCTGTCCTCCTGTGCTATCTTAATATGATGGTAGCTCGAGAATTCATCAGTGAATGAGTAAGCTTCATGTCCTCCCACGTTCTCTAACACTTCATCTGTGAACGGTGTAGGGAATGGGTCGTGTAGGCATGCATCGTTCAACTTCCTCAAGTCAACGCATATCATGATCCCTCTTCCTTGTTTCTTGTCCTGTACTACCATCAGGCTTATCCATTTTGACTCCTCAACTAGTTCTATGATGACGTCTTCGAGCATCCTGTTGATCTCATCTTTAACTTTCTATTATATATGGGGTTCAGTCTATAGGGTCGTTGTCTAATAGGTCTCGCTTCAGTTATGAGTGGTATCTTCATTTCTCCAAGTTCTCTGGCTATACCCTACATCTCTGTGAATGTTGTGGGAAAGAGGTCACTGTATTCGCGTAACAACTCTATGATACTTTCTACTGTTTGTTCATCCAGTAATCTCCAATGCTAGCCATTTTGGGTTTCTTAGTTGTCCTGATGTTAACTTTATTTACCTTGATTGGCGCAGAAATGAATTTTGATTCGGTGGTTGGGCCCTCCATATCTCTTTCACCTTCTACTTCTTTGATCTGAATATCATGCGGATCGTCTTCGTCTGGTGCTTCCTCTTGTACATCGTAAGATGACAACAGTTCCTTGAATGTCTGTTTATTCTGTTGTTTCTCTTCTGTGATAAATTCTATTTCTGGTTCTTTGATGAATATTACTCCTCTAATCCATTTAAGGTCTGCATCTATGTTGGGGTTCTCATGCTCGTATGAGAAAGTGACTGTGAAATTTTGTTGCAATGTCGTCCATGTCGTAGTTCCTTTGCGCAATTCCTGGTCCATATACCAATTCGTTGGTATGCCCTCGAGAGTATGTATGAAGTGATGAGGCCATTCCTCTAGTGGTGTCATTTTCAATATCATTCTACACGCCTCCAAGTGTTCTGTTGGTGCTCCATGTCCTTCATATTTATGTTGTTTGTTGTTTTTCTGTTCTACGCTGAACCTTATGCATAGTAACCACGTACATTGGTACCAGTTTGTGATTGTCTCTTTGTGTGTGCCCCACCATCTTTTCGGTGTGGCATTTAGTGCTAACAGTCTCTAGTTATCTAACACTATGTCTTCGTACTGTGTCAAGAATGTTTCCAAATCATTTATTCCGTGGAAACTGGGTGGTTCTCTGATTTTTGTGCCTATCCATCTTACTGTGCAGTCTATTCTTGCACATATTCTCATGGATACTACATGTAGCCTCTACTGCTAGTTCTCTAAACCGATGTCTGAGTCTGTTGCACATGAAGTAATGCTCCACCAACTAAGTACCCTTTCTTCAATTGGGTTTACGTAATCCTCATTGCGCGTAGTTGTTCTATGTAACTGGTCGATTTCCTCTAAGTATAGGCAAGTAGGTTCTACAAACCTCTCCCCTTCTGATGGGTCTAATGGTGCGATGACCCTATATTCTCCAGATTCAAATTTCATTTTCTTGTTCTTCAAATTGATTATGGCCTGGTTTTCAAATGCCCAATCTAGAACAAGCAATGTCAGGTAAGGTTTTGTGTCATCCACTATTTCAATGACTTCGAAATCTGCTTTAGTGCGCACTCCATCAATATCTATTGTCACTCCTTTTAGTCTTCCTATTGGTAGGACTCTGTGCTCGTTTTCTAGTTTCAATTGAACAGGTGAGTATCCTAATGTGGGATCTCCCATGCATTTCCATGTCTTCTTTGGTAATACATTCACTCTAGATCCTAGATCCAGTACAATTTCTCCCATATTGAAATCCTCAATGTTAACATTCAGTCTAAATTCCGTACTTGTTCTTCTTTTTGTGTGTAGGTGATTAACAATTTTAGGTTCTAGCTTTCCTTTTGTCTCGCTGCTACACTTTTCTAGGATGTTTTGCAATATTTTGACAGATGATGGATCACTTAATACTTTTACACATGATTGCAAAAATCCTTTGATTGTACTTACTTGTCCCATGGGTTGCATTTTGTTGGTATGATCCAATGATGGAGGCATCTCATATTCTGGTGCTTCCTTGTGTGGTTGGGCGTTTGAAGTCGACGATGTGTCCTTCTGAAATTCTTGTCTGGCCTCCTTAAAGGTCTCCTTTTCCTTTTTCACGTCGAACTTCTTTCTTGGTTCAATGTTCTTCTTTACCCATTGGTTCTACGTTGGTTCCTGTCGAACTATGTCAGTGCCTATTTTAGCTCCTTTGTGGGTAACTATGTTGATATTCCGTCCTTCATCCCTTTCTTCAGCTGAAATCCACTGAACATTCTTATTTTTCTAGTTCCTCTTTTCCTGAATCTTCACTAGTAGTGTCATAAATTCCTCTGTATCATGGTCTGATGCGCAACAATACATACAAGTTGCTGGTGGAAGTGGACATTCCCATGCATAATGTCCCGGTTGCTGACAATTATGACATGTGACTAGTACTCTACCTCATCTGAAACCTCCTCTGGATCGTGCTCCTCCTCTATAGATTGCTCGATCACCTCTCGGTGCATTATACTGAGGCGCCTAATTATACTGCGCGGTATTGTACTGGGGTTGTGCCAGGTTGTACTATGACTGTGCGTTATTGTATGGTTGTTGTGCAATATTATATTGTTGTTGCACAGTGTTGTATGGAGCTGGGGCTTGATTGAACTGTGGCGTTGCTTGCCCAGTCATCATTTAAACCTCTACTCTATATGCATATGATTTCCTTTCTCGCATCAGCTCCATAGTTCTTCAATCTTTATCGTCGTGGCCCACTGACTTGCAAAAGGTGCAATATGAACTCTTTAGAACTATATGGTATTTTTGCATCATCATTCAGAGATAAGGGTCGTGACCCGGTTTCTTTCATATTTCGCACCATAATCCTCCCGTTGGTAATGGATTCGACATTCTTGCTGCCATATACTATGTGAACGTTGGACATTCGTTCTTGTGGTGTCCTTCTGTCCTGCACGTGGTACACCAAACAAATTCCTGTTTGTCCTTGTTCTTATTCTGGTTCAGCTGGAACGTGATATTCTTAAAATCCTCCTTCAGTTCTTCGGTAGCTGGGTCTGTCTGTTGGTATTGGTTTTTTTCCAGTTGCAAGGCTTCCTGTAGAGCCTCTGCCTGTGTTTGAAATCTATGTTGTTGTAAAGGGTATTTTAAGTGTGGGAGTAGTGAATTGACAAATAGGTGCCGATGTTTCATATCGGTCATGAGATATTTTAACTTTCCCTTCAGTTGCTTGAATATCTAGTCAATATCCCATACAGACTCTGCTAGTTTCTATCTTATTTCGATAATCTTGTTCATGTATTGATCCTATGAAATCGACTTCTAGAACTTGTTAATCAGTAACTTCTTAATGTTTGTCAGTGTCCTTGTTGTCCCAGGCACACTTTTTGTGTCTAGAATCATGTACCAGTCTAGTGTGTGGTCTCTTAGCATAATATCTATTTGCACGAGTTTGGTATCTTCGCCAGTGATCTGTTTTTCTTCCCAGATATTTGCACAAATGAACAAGTGCTTCTCAGGGTCTTCTTTTGCTTCTCCCCGAAATTCTGGTAACCTGATTGTAGGATCGTGTCCTACCATTCTAAATACTGAACTACTACCTCCTCCACACGGTGTAGATACTTGACTAGTGTTTCCTGAACTGGATCCTCTAGTTGTTGTTCCTTGTGTAGGTGTACTTTGTGCTGTCAGACTTCCTCTGAACTGTAGTTGTCTAAACGGTGGTGTTCTCTTTGGTGTATTATTTGCACATGGGTTTATGGGTTCCACACTGACATTAATATGGACAGGATGGTTGCCTTCTCCTCCTGTTCTTGGACCTCTCATTTTCCTCTCGTATGTTGCGCACAGGATTTCCTCAATCTACTCCACATCCCATAGATCCTCTACCTCTTCCTCATCACTTGCCAAGCCTTCCCTCGTGGATATATCTCTCTTCTTGGTATTCACGTTGTATTGGTAGGGTGATCCACTACGCGTCTTTCCCGTTGATGCCAAGATCCACTTGATCTGGTTGTCGCCTATCATGATCGAGTCCAAGGGTTCCTCCTCCTTCTTTCCTTTATCCTTACCTCCTTCCATTTATCCTCACTCTGTCAGTGCTTCCCCCCTTCCCCCATGCATGCAGGGAAGTTTAATTGTTTGATTCCATTGTCATTACTCCTTTATTATATAACAATATCTTAATTGAAATATACAGTGATTGAATGTACTTCCTCGAGGTTTGCGTAGAAATTATTAATCCACTGCGTTGTATGACTTTGTTGTGTCAACTGCAAACTCTATTATGAAGCCTGCCACAATATTGTCAAGCCAAAATTCTATTGCGCGGGTGAATTTATTCTTCACCTGTTGTAACTGCTCAATCTGTACTAGGGTCCACTCTAGCTGTCGAATCAGGTTCGTCACGTGGTTATCCTTCAACCTTAGTATCCACTCCTCCAAAAGATGTAGAAAATCACAGAAAAAGACTTCTTGCAAATCAGTGAACACGTATTTGTCAAGATATTTGCTAGGTGTGATTCTAGGGTTTCTATTGTCTTTTTGTGCAAACTCTAGCTCTTTGGTTCTCAACCAAGTTTCAATTTCTACTTTTGTGGGGTTCCACGGTATCAACATCCCCTTCTAATGGCTCATTGCTCTCTTATTTTCTTTGCTCATTTCCCGCTCCTCCTATCTCATCTACTCAATCCTCCTTTGTTCCTTCCAATGGCAACGAAACCATTTGTTGGTTACTAATTACCACTCTATCATATGAGTTATTGACCCAGGTTTCATGTCATTCAGGTTTCCAACAAAAGCCTCTAAAACTATCGGCCCTCCTGGTAAACTAGAAGGAAACGCAACACACAGAATGCGCCGCACAATCTCACCTGAGATAGCTTTAATGGGTGGATGTAAGACCCATGTGTTTACAACCTAGGATTGAGTGCAAGATATGAGATATGTGTTCTGGATTATTTATTATAACTTGTTATTGAAACCTACTGTCATTCACGACTTATTCCCTCAATATCGCAATGGTATTTAGACAAGCAATGTAACAACTCATTCATTCATTAAGCATAACAAATAACTACTGAAAAGATGGTAACAATACACCTGCATTCATCTCATTACATAGATGTTACCATGGTTCACCCCCTCCCAAGCTACATCCACAAAGATTTGGCTCTTGGCTCTTTTATTATGGTAGTTTTATGTATTCGGCGCCACGTGCTCACAATTCTCCTCAAATGGGTAAGATCTATATGAGGTGAACTAGTTTGCACCAGGATCCTCATATATTCCTTGTCTCCTCTCCTCTGGCTAAACAACTTACAAAGTAGTTCATAACCATATTACATATCGCATCAACTCGTACATATCTATGATGGAACAATACAAAACTGAACTAACAAGAAGGAACCCACTATGATACCTACATATATATATTTATATATTTCGGGCTCTTTAGCCGTTTACAATATATTACCAAAACCTTAACCCTACCGATGTTAGGTCTTCCTCCTATGCGCGTGTGTTGTTCTTCCTTCCAGCTATCGCTTTGCTTGTGCATGCCTTCTTGGATGCGCGCGTGTTTTGTTTTCCTCCAACTGTTACTTCAATTACAACACGTTTTTTTCCCCACAATCGTCCTTCTTTCCACTTCGGCCTACTGCCAACAATGGACGATTGCAGAACTCTTCGTAGATTTCCTCGCCGAACTCATCGCAGAGTTGATCAAAAAATTTTGGTCAAGTCTTGATGCATAATATTAAGTTCCTTGGACAAACCACTCATAAGTAGAAGTTAATATACTTGGAGTTACATCCATGGTTGGGTTGCATGCATAATATAGTGACACGAAGAGGGAACCCAAGATAGGTAGAATGAAGGTTCAACTTATTATCTTGGAGAAGACAACTGAGAAGATGTGGGATGAAATGTGCCATCATGGTGAAAAGGTTGAATGGATGGAGATTGAGATGGGAAATATGGTCTAGGGGTTTAATGAAGTTGCCTGGGAATGCCAATTGATTACGAATGATATCATAGGTACCTTGACTGATGACATTCAAGATAGACTCAAGGAAACATAGGATGCATGATGCAAGAGCATCGCTCCAACCCAACAATACACCAGCTAGATAGCACATCAAACCACGCATTCAATGGAGGAGAGAGGCGTTAGCCCTCATTTAAAATTTCAATTTGTAGTTTAATGTTTGTAAGGCTGGAAGAGCCAAATCCATGCCTTTGTGTAGGCTATATATAGAGTCACCTTTAATGGTTGACAGGCTGAGGAGATCTAGATCCGATCCAGACTAGACAACCATTGAATGTAATTCAATGTAAATTAATGAGAGTAGGTAACTTGGAGGGAAGAGCTTGAGGAGCCCCTCTTTGTAAAAGGATCTTTTGTATCTAGAGAAAAAAAAAAGGTTCTTAGAATAGGAAAGAGGAGGAGAGAGAAGAGGCTCTATTGTAGTCTGAGCTTGAACATATTGTAACTGACATTCAGATTAATACAAAGAGAAGTTTTTCCTACATGAGAATCTTTATGTGTTTATACGTTCATGAATGAATGTTGTTTATGTGCTTATATGCATATGTTTTATATGTATGTTAGGTTTCATCTGCAGGGATATATAGAATTTCCTATCTGTGGGTTTTCTGATTTCAGACTAGGTTCTTTATGGCTTCATGCAAGGGGTTGCATGAAAAAATACTAAGGACTCTGTAAGCCAGTGCAAGAGTGCACTTTTGATTTATGTTTTGAATTCAGGCAAGAATGTGATAGGACAACACACTAGAGGAATCATAAACTCAGGAGAGCCTCAAGTTTACCGAACACCTTGGAGGTAGGACTGTGTAGAGGAAGGCATAGAGAGAAACTGACTCACTGAGGATTTTTTGAAACTATGCCAGGAGGGCATCGAGAGAATGCAAAGAGTGCAC
Source organism: Picea engelmannii (assembly GCA_009831015.1). Classification (NCBI taxonomy): domain Eukaryota; kingdom Viridiplantae; phylum Streptophyta; class Pinopsida; order Pinales; family Pinaceae; genus Picea; species Picea engelmannii. Next base: position 39,594 of record ML802646.1, on the reverse strand, counting down.
AAGAAGAACTCTATTTCAAGTTCAAAGATAAGGGAAGTGTCTGCAGAGAAGACACTTACAAATTTGTTGAATACTTTGTAGGCTCAGCCAGGCATGCTTGAGAAGAAGTTGCCAGGAGGGAACTTACATCCTTTGAAGGAGAGAAAGGGACAGAGTTGTTGAATACTCTGGAGGAAGACCAGTGAAAGGAGTGCACGAGGCCAACACTCAGATGAAGTGTTGAAAGACATAGAAGGGCTGAGTCCCTTAGAAAATAAGCCAACTGAAAGCTCAAAAGGGGTAGCACAAAGAGTGTGCGTAGAGGTGAATTGTTTCCAAGTTCGTAAGCTCAGGAGATATAGTGCAAGTTTTCACATAGAGCACAAGTACGCTCCAGAGCCGAGGTCAAATTCCATTACCAAATATTAGGAGGGATAGTGTTTCCAGGACGCAGACGAGACCCCAAAGGAAAAGGGCTCACGGGAGGAAGAATCGAAGGCCCAGACCTTCGACACTTAGAAAATATTCTAAGTCCAAAAGAATCAGCCACCGCAGAGAGGAGATCTAAACCATCGAATCCACGTCCATACACAGGAGAAACGCGCAGAGGGAAGATCAGATATGGGCCACCAGATTTGAGCGCAAAGGACCAACAACCGTTGGATCTGGAGGAAAGTGCATGAGGTTTAATCCTTGCGTGTACAGGGGAAAAGGCCTTGCGAAGTCGCGAAGTCCTGAAATCATCGGAGTAGTCCATCGAAAGGAGACGTGTGATGAGCAGTCAGTGTTTCGCTAACTCGCGACTCGAAGGAGTCAACAGGTAAAGTTTTAAGGACTGGCGATAGCCGAAATCATGAAAGGATTTGGGTCGTTAGATTGAGGCAGGCTGTGGACCGTCGATCTAAAGTATCGACATTTTGGGAATCGAGAGTGTGGAGGAAACAACTATCCGAAAGTCGTGAAACACGAAATCCTGACGAGATCCTAGTCGTTGATCGAGGAGAGATCTTGATCGTTGATTGTCCTAGGAAAAATAGGTATTTTGGGAGTCAGGGAGTCAGGGTTGGCTCACTCGCAAAGTCCCAACACGTGAAAATGTGACACGCCTTTTGTGTAAGTGTGCGGTCACATCCCGTGGTCGTGTGGAAGTGAGGCACGCGCTTGGTTCTTAGTCGTGCAGGCAGAGTTTCATGAAGGACCTGTGGATTTGTTCATGGGATTCCAGTAGGGAATCAAAGAGTTTCTTCATCTCGATAGATTGAAGAATGATCCTTGACCAGGAGTTCAGCGGAGCCTGTCAAGGCAGAGGTAGGGGGTCTGCGTCATGTTTTATCAGAGCCCAGGTTTTTAATTTCTGTAGCAGAGAGGGAAAAAAAGTGATAAATCGATACCTTCAAGTGGTATTAGAGCCCAGATTTTTAATTTATGTAGCAAAGAGGAAAAAAATAAAAGAGATAATTCGATACCATCAAGTGGTATCATAGGTTCATCTGTATGCAATAGGTGAAGGAAGTCAGAGTTTTGATGCTCTGTGCGTGGAGATCTATTTGCAAGCAAGCAACAAACATTTGACAACCAGGTGAGTTGTAGGAGAAGCTGGAGATGCTCTCGGTTGTAGAGTGAACAACAAAGTTGCCAGGAGGGTAGGTAGAAGGTAGAAGGAAAAAGATGGCTACTGAAGGCCATGAACGTGGTCCAAGAGAAGACCGCCAAAAAAAAATCAAGGTTGAGATAGGCCAATAGCTCAACGAGATAAGAGCACAAATGGAGAGGCTTGCATTTAAAATGCAACATGATGCAAAAGTACATTGGGTGTATGAATGGCCCATGAAGAAGAAGGTGAAATGGCCGATTAAGAAATTGTTGGCCAGAGAACAACAAAGGTTGTTAAGACGATGGCTGAGGTATGTTGAAAGCCTCATATATGAAGAGGAAGTGGTTCACATCTATGAGCCAGAAGTTGGGAAGAGTCTCAGCGATGATGAGGAGAAGAGATCAGAGAGGGGTCTCAGAAGCTACCAGGTGGGAAGTAATGAAAGTTTAGATTTCCAGGTAGGCAATGAGATGAGATCATTCGAGGATATCATAGACTGCCATATGTGAAGGATAGAATTACCATATTGTCGGGTGGGCAAGGGATAAGAGAAGAGACTATCTAATAGTCTCATGAACTCATAGGTGAGTTCATATCAGCAAGGAGTGTTGATAGAGAGGGAACGTCAGAGGAGTGTTCTGATCATTGCGAGAATTGAGGTATTCCTGCCACATAGCCCAGTTGAGGCCAGAGCAGAAGAAGGATAACTAGTAGTGACTGTCACAGAGGAATAAGAGAAGAATAATACATTGACATCTGCCCCAGTAGAAGGAGAAGAGCATTTAGCAGAATTTCTCGTAATTTTCATCCAGGAAGCTGAACAGGAGATGACTACAACACTGAAGCTTGCAGAAGAGGAGGAAGCAAACAGCATGGAATTTCTTGATCTATGTGAAGAATTGGAATCCCTAGAGAGAAGGGTAATGGTGAAAATTCAACACATCCAACAGATTAGGTTGGAGATAAATGGAGCATACCAGCACAAGGACTAGCTGGAGGAACTTGGAGATATGCCAGTAGGGGAACTGGCAGAAGCTAAGATGCCAGAAGAAGAGGCTGAGCAACAACTTAGTGATAAGACTGCAGAGCTGAAATTTGCAGCAGAGTGGCAAGCTAAGGCCACAAGAGATGGAGAAAATCGCAAGGGGGATCAAGTTGATCTACCCATTTGCAAGGAAGAAGTGCAGTCGAGGAGACTTCATAAAGAGAACCAGCCATTGGAGAAGTTGGAAGAAGTGGTTGAATATATAAGAAGGTTGATGTTGAGGTCGGTGCAAGAAGAAGTCAACAAAGGGAATCTGAGCAAAAGGAAGCCTGCAAGAGCAACAGGGAAGAAACAACAGTAGAAGCAAAGCAGTGGAGAAGATGGATAGCTCCAAATAACAGTTTTGGATCCAGGTGGATTTCAACAGAGTTGGGAAGCTCATGAGCAGGGGCTCATGAATTTTTCACAGCAGTGGAGTATGATGCAGGAGCATCACTCCAACCCAGTAACATGCTAGCTAGACAACACATCAAAGTGCACATTCCATCGAGGAGAGAGGCACCAGCCCCCATTTAAAATTTCAAATTTTAATTTAATTTTTGTAAGGCTAGAAGAGCCAAAGCCATGCCTTTGTGTAGGCTGTAGATAGATTCACCTTTAATGGTTGATAGGTTGAGGAGATTCAGATCTGATCTGGACTAGACAACCATTGAATGTAATTCAATGTAAATTAATGAGAGTATGTAACTTGGAGGGAAGAGCTCGAGGAGCCCCTCTTTGTAAAGATATATTTTGTATCTAGAGAAAAAAAAGGTTCTTAGAATAGGAGGGAGAAGGAGAGAGAAGAGACTCTGTTGCAGTCCGAGCTTGAACATATTGTAACTGACATTCAGATTAATACAAAGAGTAGTTTTTCCTGCATGAGAATCTTTATGTGTTTATATGTTCACGAATTAATGTCTTTTATGTGTTTATACGCATATGTTGTAGATGTATCTTAGGTTTCATCTGCAGGGATAGACAAAATTTCCTATCTGTGGGTTTTTTAATTTCAGTCTGGGTTCTTTGTGGCTTCTTGCAAGGGGTTGCATGATAGAGTATTGAGGACTCTATAAGCTAGTGCAAGAGTGCACTTTTGAGTTCTGTGTTGAATTCAGGCAAGAACGTGCCACGAGGGCACACTAGAGGAATCATAAACTCAGAAGAGCCTCAAGGTTACTGAACACCTTGGAGGTAGGACTGTGTAGAGGAAGGCATAGAGAGATACTGAATCACTGAGGATTCTGTGAAACTCTGCCAGGAGAGCATTGAGCGAGTGAAAAGAGTGCACAAGAAGAACTCTATTTCGAGTTCAAAGACAAGGGAAGTGTCTACAGAGAAGACACTTACAAATTTGTTGAATACTATGTAGGCTCAGCCAGGCGTTTTTGAGCAGAAGTTTCTAGGAGGGCACTTACATCCTTTCAAGGAGAGAAAGGGACAGAGTTGATGAATACTTTGGAGGAAGACCTGTGCAAGGAGTGCACCATGCCAACACTCGGATGAAGTGTTGAAAGATGTAGAAGGGTTGAGTCCCTTAGAAACTGAGCCAACTGAAAGCTCAAAAGGGGTATCACAAAGAGTGTGCGTAGAGACAAACAATTTCCAATCTCGTAAGCTCAGGAGAGAGAGTGAAAATTTGAACGCAGAGCGAAAGTACGCGCCAGAGCCGAGGTCAAATTCCATTACCAAAGCTCAGGAGGGATAACATTTCTAGGACGTAGACGAGACCCCAAAGGAAAAGGGCTTGCACGAGGAAGAATTGAAGGCCGAGACCTTCGACACTTAGACAATCTTCTAATTCGAAAAGAAAAAGAAGCTCAGGAGGAGGAGCAACATATTTCGTTAGATCAGCCGCAGAGAGGAGATATAGACTATCGAATCCACGTCCAGACGTAGGAGGAACACCCACAGGGAAGATCAGATCTGGGCCACCAGATCTGAACGCAGGGGACCAACAACCGTTGGATCCAGAGGAAAGCACGCGAGGCTTAATCCTTGCATGTACAAGGGAACAATCTTTATGAAGTCACGAAGTCCCGAAATCATCGGATTCGTCCATCGAAAGGGGACGCGTGGCAAGCAATTAGTGTTTCGTTGACTCGTGACTTGTAGGAGTCAACGGGTAAATTTTTAAGGTCTCGCGATAGCCGAAATTGTGAAAGGATCTGGGCCATTGGATCAAGGTAGGATGTGGACCATCGATCTAAAGTATCATCATTTTAGGAATCGAGAGTGTGGAGAAACTAGCTACCTGGAAGTCGCGAAACGCGAAATTCCGATGAGATCCTAACCGTTGAGCGAGGAGCAATCTAGATCGTTGATTATCTAAGGAAAAATCAGTATTTTGGGAGTCGAGGAGTTGGGGTTGGCTCACTCGCAAATTCGCAACACACGAAATCGCGACGTGCCTTTTGTGTAGGCGTGCGGTCACAGCCCGTGGTCACGTGGAAGTGAGTCTCGCACTTGGTGCTTAGTTACGCAGGAGGAGTTTCATGAAGGACCTCTGGATTTTTTCGTGGGATTCCAGCAGGGAATCGAAGAGCTGCTTCAGCTCGATAGATTGAAGAATGATCCTTGATCGGGAGGTCAATGGACCCTGTCGAGGCAGAGGTAGGGGGTCTGCATCAATGCATTGGCCTGAGTCACACATAAATTGAAGGACCATGAGGACATCGTCACATTGTTGAAAAGAGCCATAGCCAATAGGCATAGCTCTTTTTTTATACCAATGAAGATCAAGATAAAGGAACCTAAACCATATGGCGATACCCGCAACACTAAGTTACTTGGAAATTTTTGTTGGGATATAGAGTAGTACCTAGAGTAGTTGAAAAAAAGTTCGGATGAAGCCAAGTTGAACATTGTTGCGATGTTCTTGACAAGAATTGGGAAGCTTTGGTGGAGGAATCGAGAAAAAGAGTTAGTAGCTAGGAGAACCACATAGATGATTGGAAACTAGGTAGAGATGAAGGAAACCTTGAAGGAACAATTGGATTTGGGGAACCAAGCATGGATTGCAAGAAATCAATTGTTATCTCTTAGGAACACTAGTAAGATCCAAGCCTACATCAAGGAGTTTTCTGGGATCATGTTGTAGATAAAATACATGTTAGATAAAGAGAGACTTTTCCACTTCATGAATGGTCTACAACCATGGGAGCAAAGTGACTTGCAACACTAGAATTTGTAGACTCTTGTGGCAGCCATCATCGTAGCAAATAAAATTCTGGATATCAAGGGTGAAGCCAAATCATGTCCTAGAAGTAATGAGGAAGTCTAGGGTGAGAAGAAATAAGGAAATGGGAAGAAGAAGGATAAGGGGAAATAAAATATGTCCAAAGGAAGTGAAGAAAATGGAAGGCAAATGGACGCACCAAATGAAAATAAGCCAATTTCATGTGAATAATTGTCCCTTGAAACATAAGTTGAAGACCTTGGAGAAAGCAGAAAAGCCATATATTGGGGTCTTGGAAGTCTTGAACATTGTCATGGAGGAAGGATCCACAGAGAGTCAAGAGTAAGATGCGACAATACTTTTCTATGTGTAGGCCAAACTCGATGGGAATTTAGTGGTTGTGATGGTGGACAATGGGGTGACTCATAACTTCATAAGGGAGGAAACAATGTGGAAACTTGGCTTGCAGCCTGAGCTAATGCATTCAACCTTGAAAGAAGTCAACTTAGGAGTGGAGAGTCATTGATCTCACCAAGGATGTCTTGTTGAAAATTTGAAATTGGTGTGGAAGTACGAGTTTCAACATGGTTTCCATGGATGATTTTAAATTTGTGTTGGTACAAGAGTTCACGAGGAAGGAAAATGCAACACCTATTCCACACATGGATAGTTTAGCCATTTTCTTAAGGAAGAATCCATGTTTCGTTCCTACCATGAGTAGAAGGGAAGGAGGCACGTGAATGTCATATTCACAGCTGGTTGTTGCAGATAGTCAAAGAAGACAACCTTATGGGGAAAAACTTGGACAATGCAAGGTGATGGTTGAGTAGCCTAACATAAGGAATGAAGAAATATTGGCATCAATGGAACGAAGGATTGTCGATGTTGAAGACATAGTTGGAGATCTAGCTAAAGAAGTGGATGGTTTGGCAGATTTTTGTTTAAAGTATGAAGTCACTTAGAAAGGATTGGAGGAAGTCACAAAGAAGAGGATGCCACAAAAGTTCATGGAACAAGGTTAAAGACCATCTGTAAACCAAGAAGAAGGAAGGAAGATGCAACATTCTTGGTATAGGGTAACCAAGGAAGAGGTCGATTCCACTTCCAAAGAACTTGGAAATGATGAATGGTCATGTATGACCCTAAGTTAGAATACCTTGTTGAGAAGAGTGAAGGAAAAATCACTTCGAGTGTACTTATGCTTATGTATATAATGGATAAGTATGTTGACTATTTGTTGATGGCATCAAGACATATTTGAGATGAGGGAGATGGCTCAAACAACCATCTTCCTTCACCTTTGAACTAAAAAAAAACACATTGGCTCACTATCTTGATGGTGGCAATGAGACCTTTGGGGTGCCTTAAGGAGGTTCCTTAGTGAAATCTGTTGGGAATCTAGGATGGGCGACTTGGCAGATTGAAGTTAGTGTGTGAAATTTGTCATGGAGCGAATGAGGAGTTGTGAATGTGATAGGCTAATGGAAAGAAAAGGGTGTTTGAGTGTGAAGATGCAAGTTCTTGTGGAAAAATCATGGTGATTGGACTAGCTACCCAATCGATGGAAGTCACGAGGGGATCCAACACATGGAAGCATGAGAAAATAGACCAAAGTATCGATGCAATAGTAAGTTAGTGATATCCGACATTTCATGGACTCATGAAACTTCCTATTGGGAATTTTCCTTGATGACAGTTGTGGGGGACAACAGTTGTTAAGTTGTGATGAGATCTAGAGATGGGGTAGAGGCTCCATGGAGATCGATGGATGTTGTCGTGGATGGAAACAACTTAGAGTGGGGGAGGATGTACATCCCTCTGTGACACCCACCGAGTGCATGTTCTCCTTGGGTAGATCGGTTGGGTGAATGAATTCTTATAGGCATGGAAAAGAGAACCTTGGGCACACGATGGTGACGTGCGGACCCAAGGAGACATGTTCCTTACTTACCTTGTGAAGAAATACGAAGACTTGGTTGCACGAGACCATAGACATGGTGACTTGGGTATGAGCGCACAAGAAGTGTACTCACCTTCCCTTGGTGACATGGGCACATCGGGGAAGAGTTGGAGTCAATTGGAGTCAAAATATAAGGCATAGGGAAGAAGCGACCATGAGACAAGGCATGACAATCTAGAGGATGTGTCGGCTTGAAAAAGCATGCACAAGTCAAGGGCACACACAAGTGAATGGAGTGCATTGATTTGAGTGAGCTCGCCTAGGTGATGGTGCACGTTAGTTCAAAAGGACATGCCCACTCGAAGGGCTTGCAGGTTTAACGTACACGACTTAATGAATGGACATGTCAATTTGAAAAGGTGTGTCGGTCGACGAAAGGATGCAACCACCCTAAGGGATGGGACGGTTTAGGAGGATATGGTTGGAGTCCATATAATAAAACCAAGGCACATGGCCTAAGGGGACAATAAGGAATTGGAAGGCATGGAAGACAAGTAGCCAAGAGGGGGCGAACAAGAGGAATCGATGAAGCCTTAACACAAGTCTGTGGGAGGAATGCTATGAGGCAACCAAACTCTTGTGGGTCCTTGGTGAAGTGACTCTTGCGACAGAGTGAGAGATGGCTAGTCAGTGGTGGGCACACATCTAGGGTGAACCACATAGAAACAAATATTGTTGTGACGGGGAAGTC
>ML802646.1:0-10318 GCA_009831015.1 Picea engelmannii | reverse complement strand
TAGTGTTGGAAATGATTATCAACTAGATGGATGATCATGGACAAAGATTTTCCAGATGGAAAATGGTTCAGGACATTTATTCTTCTAGGACATATGTCTGGATTAGAAGAATGGATCTTATGTCACTCTGTGGAGTGAGTGACTTAACCAACATCATTACTGATTACTAAGATGGAATATGGTTTCGTGAGATGATGCAACTAATGACACTGATAGTGATGATGGTGCTCATGATATAGTCTATACGACTATGTTGATGCTACTGGGTGAATGGTATGTTTGTTCTCAAGACCATTACCTTCAAATAACTCCCTAGCTAGGAGGGAGTGTTGATATTATGGTAACTACGGGAGGTATTTACCTCCACGTGTAAACATGATGAGAATAGAATATTTTGGGAAGCAATAAGAAACCCTAATTAGTTGGCTAATAAACCTAGAAGACAAGTCGACTCAAGAAGATAATTTGTATTAGGGTATTAGCCTCCAAGAGAAGAAGTTGGTTGAAGGAAATATCATATACTAAGTAAAAAGGAACCCAGAATGAGAAGTCGGCCCAGGCATTTTTCCAGTTTTAGTATAAACACAGGAGGCCAATCTTCATTATGGCAGGCATTCTCAGAACTGCAGAAGCAACACTTGTGCGCACTGCAGTTGGCTAGTTTGTGCACAAGTTTGGAGGAGAGTTGTCGTTGCAGCTGTTGCAGCTAGAAGATTTCAATTTTGGCTTGGACTATCTCTTGGTTATGGTTTGGACTCTCTGATCAACTCTTGTTACTCTTGCTTGGTGCACTATTCTTGGAGAAATATGCACCACCCTTTGTTTTGCTATCTAGTCTAGGGTTTGCTTCTGGAATGATTCTCTGTGAAGGTTAAGGTTCTCAGGTGTGGCTTTAGCCTATGGTTGGGTGACAATAGTGATATTTTCTATGGTTAAATGAGCACATCCATCATATTCTAACACAAACAACTCCAAGTCTAGACCCATCACCACTTGGGATGCCTTATTCCACACTCTCAGGAAATGTTTTTATCATCTAAGATACTTGAATAATTTTATATGTATATGGTTACAGTTATGAAAATCACTTGGTCTAACTGTCCAATAGTATATTGATATTTTAACCAAAACTTCAAATCCAACTTCAAATCAAAGATTCTTAACATGTAAAAATTCTCAAATTCAATCTTGATTTGTTAGTTTTTTCTCAACATGAAGTGTATTTATTTGAACATGCTACCTTATATCAAGTATTCCCCCATGCCCTATCCATGGAACACAAAATTGGCACACTCCCTCTTCTTCCTACTAATTTTCTTCCTACTCATAATCCTTGCAATATTACAATAACACAAGCCCCATAACCCTAGCTCAAATGCATCTCTAGGAACTCAACATGAGTGTCACTCCCACAAATCACATTATCACAATTCTTCTTAGTGTCAAGCCTTGTTGTGCCACTACACACCCAAAATGTTATATAGTGATGAGAAACCTTTGGAGCACACCAAATAATACATGAATACAACCTCACCCTATAATCCTAAAGAAATTCCTATTGAAAACCCTATTACTTTCGACATGTCCTTGATACTAATGATATAATAAATCTCATGCCTATATATTTATCTCCTTTTCACCCATAAATTACAAGTAAAAGACCAAATAAACACTCTCATTATTGATAATGGAAGCCAAAAGAACCTCATTTCCTAGGATTGTTTGGACCATGTCCAACTTCCAACTACCAACCATTAGTTCCTGTACCATTTGGGTTGGGTACAAAAGTTTGTATCTCACATGTTGGGGAATAAACATTGTGTAGTGACATTTGCAATTGGTCCCTTTCAATATATCAGAAATTGTAATGTCTCAACACTATATTGTCCTCATATGTTGTTAGTTCTCCTATATCAACACCAATGTAATGTCATCTATGATGAAAAATCCAACACATAAAATATTTCAAAAGATGATAAATTTTACAAACTCAAATTCAATGTTGTCAACTCCCGAAGCCTTTTTTTTGGCAATTTTCTTGTCCACAAAGTCAGTCTTACTAAATTCATTTATTTTTGTATTATTAATCCTCTCAATTTTTATAATTTCTCACAACAAAGTGAACCTTTGATGAAAATCCTCATAGAGGAATTTCTAAAAAAAATTAAAATGCCACCAAACTACCTCCTACTCACGCTATTATCTATAATATTGATCTATTTCCAAGTGCATCTCTCCACATTTCCTTTTCCTATCACTTATCTCCAACTCAAGCCAGTAAATTAGAATGCCAAATTCAATCTCTACTGAAATCTGACCATATACAACCTAACTTATTACATTATAGATCCCCAACCTTCATTATCCCTAAGAAATAAAAGTAGGAATGATTTATAGTCATAGTTATTCTGCTTTCAATAAAGTATCTATCAAAAAATTCTATCCTTTACCAAAAAATGATTATCTACTATACCATTGTAAGGGTGGAAAGTACTTCGCTAAGTTGGATCTAACAATAGTATACCATTAGAGTTGCATGGCTTATGGTGATACATGGAATTACCCTCAAAACCAGATTTGGTCTACATGAATGGTTGGCGATTCCTTTCGACCTCAACAATTCCCTTAATACCTTTATGAGACTAAAAAATGGCATTTTATGTCCTCACTTGGGTCACATTGTTGTTGTATATTGAGATGACATTATTATTTTCAACAAAAACTAGCAGGATCAAGTACAACATTTGTGCACGGTGTTGGAACTATTTTGTATCCACAATTGAAAAAAAGTGAAAGATGTCATTCTTCAGAAAAAAATTCAATATAGTATCTTGGGTCATTGATTGGAAAAAACAATAATCACACTGACCCTGCTAAAGTTTAGGAGCATGCTACATGTTCATCTAATTCTATCGCCACTGAACTACAAATTTTTCTTATAGGACTTAACAACTACAAGCAATTAATTCCACACCTTTCCTAGATTTCTTGTCTGTTGCAACAACTTTCTCAATAACTTACATTCAAATGGAAAAAATTCATTGAGAAATTTTTAAGAAATTAAAAGAAGCCCTTTCCTTTGGTCATTCATCATGACTTCTGAATTTACATCAACCTTTTTAGATTGAGGTGAATGCTTCTCAATAGACCATAGAAACAATACCTAAATAGGGAGGCCACCTTATGGCTTACCATTCATAAACATTGACTAAAGAAAAATTGAACTACAACACATATGACATATTTTTATGCACTTGTGAATGAACTTGAATAATGGTGTCATTATGTCTTGGGTAAGGAAACATTTTGCATACTAACCACCATCCATTAATCTTTCTAAATTTTCAATAAAAAATATAAGAAAAATGACATCTCAAGTGAGCATCTTACATATCGTAGTTTTGTTTGGTTAGTATATACAAGAAACAATTTTCCATTAAGGTACCATATGTGTTGAGCCACCCCCCATTTCATGTTTTTCACATCTTAAATGTGTGTTGTGTTGTGTATGAAAACTAGAAGGAACTCTACAAGGAAAAACCCTTTTTCATACCTATCTAGTTGGCCATCCATCATCCCATGAAGATCAACCAAACCTCATTTCTATATTGTTCAATTCACGAGGGTTGACTATATAAAATTAACTAGTTGTGTTGATATTTACTGAGTGAGTAGTTACTGAAGGTGTTCCTCCTCTGTTGGAATACCTGTGTTTTCGAACATGGTATCAGAGCACATTTGAAGACCCACTTCTATTTTAGATTGAGATCTTGAAGCCATGTTTTTTCATCTCTGTTTTCTACCATTTCCATACATTTATCGGCTGATAGGACTATTCCATTGCATTTGGAGCGCTCATTTCAACCACGAAAACTTTCAGTTTCACTAGAAAAGGTTTTTGTTTTCCCAAGATACAACCATTTCAGTCAGATCTGAAGGTTTAAATCCTGAATATACCCTTTTAATTTTTTACAAAGATAATATTTCGTCTTTTTTTGGTTTCATGTTTTTTATTTCTAGGTTGTTACTCTTTTTATCTATGTATGATCTTTTTCCTACACTATGTGTGATCTCGGTGACGATATTTTTAACTACCTTTCTAATTTCTTAGAGAGATAGTTAGAAAGACTGTTCATTTAGTTATCAATCAGGGATCCATATAGAACTTGTGAATTTTCATGCACTGTATATGCCATAGAAAATGATTCAAATTTTTTTCTACCTATGAAGTTATAGAAAGAGAAAATTAGTAGATGAAGGTTTCAATATATCTTTGACAAAGTCACCAATTCTAAGAACAACAAACTTAACAAAATATTTAATAKTCTAAACTATATCAACTGAGCCTAGAAGCACTTAGTGTGGTAACCCCCAGSTAAATGGAAAACTAAAAGAAGTAATAGAGAGCTAAACTAATTCAACCATCTTGGAAGAACTTGGTGTTGTAACCCCGATTGAATGTAATTGAAATGACAACTAATCTAAATCAACTATCGTGGACGCACTTAGTGTGTAAYCTCGATRTGAACATAATTGAAATGSCAKGAATCTAATCTATTTGCAAAAAACACATACRGATGATCACTAATTCTAAATGGTGACCGTGACAAGGAATACTACCTTCCTTTCAATATTGAAATTAATACTAAAAGTGTTATGCATAAATTTATCCTAAACTTATGTTGAGTGATGGGTTACACAATATTAGACCATGAAATGTAGCAGATGTATGTTTAATGTTATAGAAAAATGTAAACAATAACCAAGCTCATTAGAAATCTGGAAATCAATCACTACATAAATACAATCTATGCTACAATGCAATAGTACAAAAGTACTTTACTAAGGAGGGGGGCCTACCTCCCTAGACGAGGAACTGGTGGATTACTTCAACCACACACTAAACTTCAAATACTGATTAACATAGAATAAATGTAGAAGAGCCAAAACAATGATTTTATTATCGAACAACAAAGTTTAGGTTACAATGATTAATTCCCCATTTAATTGAATTGAGTTGGATTCTTATACAATTTTGACCACTCTTTTATTATAAAAAAAGAGTTGAGGACATCCATGAGGATATATGATCCTTAGGATGCTCTCAATTTAATTTCAATAGTTCTACTAGGATAGAGGCAATGGTTATTCGTGTGACCCAACATCCTTATCAAATTGTAAGAATATGTTGAAGCAGTCAGCTTAATTGTCTTAGATCAACAACCTCCAAATGTACACTTGTCTTTTTTCCCAGACTTGTCTACCACCAACTATCTCAAAATAGTAGCCCAAATGTCCATTCGTACTTTCCTAGATGATGCACTTATCATTGAAAATGTGGCAACCACCTCATCAGAAATATCACAACTGTCAGGTCGGGGGTCGTAACTACTCATGGTAGAAAAGTTCCACTAGTGGTGGAAGCTAGTGTTGCAACAATGACACTAACTAGTGTTGCAACAATGGTATGGCATGTGTTGTAGCAACAAAAAATGTGTTGTAGCAACTTGAAACGTGTTTCAAAAACTAAAACTCATGTTGCAACAACGAGAGGTGTGTTGCAGCAACTGGAAACCATGTTGTACCAATCACTCGAGGGGTTTTGCAACAACTCTTTTGCAGTACCCGTGACATTTTTCCTAGAACAATATCTTATCACTCTTTCATTAGTGAGCATAAAAGGTCACATTTCCCTTAATTACACCAGAAAAACCACTTAAAATGACATAAGTTGTGATGAAATGTACCTGAGGAAAAATATATCGTTATACTCAAAATTAGCCTGTAAGGTTGGGAAAAAGTGGAACAAAATGGTAAGGTAAAGGTGTGAAAAGGATGGTGTTCCAGATGCCCATCATCTCCCCCTAAGTAAAATTGATGCATGTCTTCATGTAACCATGTTGATCGGTCTCAATCTACATGGGAGGAAATGTAATGAATATTGTTGAGGATGAACTCTGAATTTCCTTTTTGAAAGGCTGAATAATACCCTCCATTTTCTACAAGTATTTGTTTGTAACCTTCCTCCTCCTTTTTTCAAAAGCCATAATGTCATTGGTATTCAGGTGAAGGAAACCAAATCATAAGGTAATGAAATCTCATCCCTACCCATTTATTTCATCATGTCTTCATATAGTGAATGTACCTACTTACTCATTTCAGTGCCACTGTAAAATTGTGATAATTGAAGACATCTCTCTGCATTATCTCCATTGTGGATTTCTCCCATATATGTCTCCTTCATTGTAGGGAATCTTGCATCAAGGATTATTGATGTTGGATGTAATCACATATGGATTCTTCTTTATTGTTAGTCATGAAGGATGCATGTGTATGAGAATTAACCCATGCATAGTGTGAGTTAAGAATAGTCTTGGACTTAGGGAATTCTCTTCTTGTCCATAGGATGCAATTCTCAGTCTCCTGGGAAAAAAATAGGTCATTTTTCCACTTGGTATGATTTCTCACAAATGATGTAAAGGATATTAGTTGTATGTCTCCAACAAAAGGAGTTAGATTCCATTTTACGAATACTAAATAGACATGAGAGGTTGATCTACAACTGAGAATAGATCCCTAAAGGAAACTTATGTACCTTTTTTGTTATGTAAGTGGTTTTATTTGGGCTTGTATCTCAAAGGCCCTATCTACATCCTTTTTCGATTTTTCCCATTTACATCGATGGATTTCCAATTACCCATCCCATCTCTACCTTAGGTTGTATATGGTATGTCGACACTCTTCAAAAGGAACTGTTCCTTTTTAATAATCTTTATCCATATTTTTTCATTTGGCAAAGTTGGGCCTCAGCTAGAAATAATCCTCAATGTATGTTTGGACTCCAACATACCTCATACAAGGTCCCTCTATGTGGGTTTCCTCATCTATCTTCTTAGGGGATATTACCTCCTCTATTTGATCTCCTCAGTCCTTAGCCAAGGTCCCCTTGATTTTATTTTCCTCATCCATATTCTAAGGAGGAATTACGTCCTTTGTTTGGTATCCTCGGTCTTCGGTCAATGTCCCCTTAGTTTGTATTTCAACATACATTATCTCTGGGAGTACCACTCCTCTTCCAACGTTTACTTCCTCAAGGTATATTTTAGCATATCGTTCTTCAGGTTTATTACATACATGTTGGATGAAATCAACCAATTGGGTGAGGAAATGAAGACTTGTTTTCCCCCCTTTGAATTTGTCCATTAACCTTTTAACCTTCCTTTGAATTTTATAAATCATTATTTTTGAATTCATATTTTGTTGGATAAGGACAAAGTGAAATGGCCTTAAGATGCTACCTGAAATGAGTTGTTTCTTGTTGTTCTTGAGAATTCCTTTCTTGGAGGGTGTAGTTTGATCCTTCGTGACCTTCTAATTCGAGAAATACTTAGATGCTAATTACTCTTTAATACATATAAACATGTACTTCATCCTCAAAATAATAATGATTGTTTGATTTCTTCCAATATACATATGAATTAACTTATCTTTCCAAATACACTTTAAGGATAAACAACTTGCAAATAACTGAGTGAAAATAGAACAACAATACCAAAATCACATACACAAGTTTGATAACAAAGTTCACCCAATTTAGGATACGTCTCTGGTTCTGCTTCCAATTGAGACATATTTATTAATGCTAAAATAATTTTGTTTTACAATGACCTCTTTACACATTTCTCAAACTCAGAAACAGAGTGCACCATTGAATTCCTTGTGAAATTTCAAGAAAAATGAGTATAAAGTTCATAAAATTTCATCAACGAACCTCTCGACATGCATTACTGTTTAATCCCATGGTCTTGATACCTTTGGAATGAACCTAGAGACAATACATGTACTATGTATATGTGTGTCCTTCCCTTGGTCCACGTGCCCATTAAATAGGGTGTCAGGCTAAACCACCACCCAAAACTATAGGTAGACATTAAATGTGATTTGTTGAAATTATATAACAAAAATCACCCTTAGCACAATTGATTAAAACRTTGGAACATTATATAGTGGGTGGTAGGGTCAAACCCTGTCGACCACACTATATATATCATTTTGTTGTAACCATATGGAATATAGTGATGGTATATAACCAAATTTTGAAACCTCCCCCACAKGAATATAGACATTGKTTATATGGAGTTCCGATAAACCATGGGCCTGGGGATTTATCCCATGACCCTTTTTTTCGCTGAATAATCTTTGATCAAAATGTAAGTATTAATTATATCAAATATGGTTAAGAACCAATAAAATCGGCATAATGGAAAAGTTTTTTTGCGTAAGGTTATAGGAGGTCATGGGTTCGACCCTTGTTGACTCCTATAATTTTTTATAAAAATTAACCATTAATAGCCAATGGGAGGCTACCACATGGAAACCTCTCATTGGTCTATCTCTTCCACCTGTTAAACTGTAATTGGTCCATTGTACCGCATGGATGCTGAGTCACCTACTAGGTCAGACATATAGTGTACCACGTGGTGCTCCACGGTGTTTCCACGTTATCACCGTATGGATGTACGATCCTGCCACATGTCACACTTGTAGTGGTGACATTTGTCACCTTTGAACCTTTGACTTTTTCCTACTTTAAGATTAACTTTGACCGGCCATAACCTTTGCATACGAACTTTGTTTGAGGTGATTTTTTCATCCTTGGAAAGCTATCACTGAGATATACACATTGATGTATTCTTTTGAGAGAATTTGAGACACTAAATTTTGATAATCTATGAATCCTTATGGAACTTTGTGAGTGTTCCAAATCTTCATGGACCTCTCTGAGTGTTCTTGGGTCCTCTTGGATAATTCCTCCCCATTGGAATCATTTTGGACCACCAAAAGTTTTAATTACTCAACAACTAAATGAGGGTAAATATCCCTCACCTTCCCAATCTCTATCCACTTTTATTTTCTTGGTTTCACTGCTTTAGTAAAAACTTGAAGATATTCCACGTCACCTCAATGTGAAGTCTTGATTCTTTTGTCAAGAATAAAATATTTCTGTAGCTCGTCTAAATATTCTGCAGAAAACTAATCAACTTTATGAAACTTAATACGTTCATCTTCATCCTTAATCATAGGAGTTTCATAAATTTTCAAATTCACAATATTTAACACTAAATACATTTGCATATAGGATGGTATATCTAAATGAAATTCATTAGTACCAATATTTTCCAAGATTTTGAATGGACCATATCTGATTGGCCTTATATTTTTACCTTCATGTTTCATAATTTCCTTGTTGATATGTAACCATACTTGATCACCAAATCTGAACCGATGACCAAGTTGATTTTTATCATGCCTCTCCTGGTATTTTTTTTTGGATTCTCTCCAATTATTCCCATACTACTTAATGTACCTTCTGGATCCTCTGAATGAATATTTCAACTTTATTTGTACCTTCCTATCTATCTTCTTTACTTTCTTCTCCAAAAACATTTCCATAAGTGATTTAGGAAAGTACCAAAAACATACTTCAAAAGGATTTTTATGAGTAGAATAATGCATAGCATGATTATAGGCATGTTTTACATAAGGTAGCTATTCATCCCATAACTTAGGATGATTGCTAGAATATCCTTGAAGTAGATATACCATTGTTCTGTTTATCATCTCTATTTATCCATCTGTCTATGGATGAAAATTTGTTCTCTTCTTCAGCTTCATTTCCATAAGATCCCATAAATGAGACCAAAAAATCCCTAAAAAGTGTGAATGTCGATATGATATAATATATATAGGAAACCCAAAATGAACCCATACATTAACAAATAACATATGTGTTGTATGTTCAGTTGTGACCTATTTCTTGCATGGCATTAAATTACATATCTTACTAAATCTATCCACAATGATATATAAATAATTGTGACCTATCCTATACATCAACAAACCCCCTACATAATCCATGGAGATACTTTCCCATGGATGATAAGGTACTAGAAGTGGCATATATAATCCCAACTTTATGTTGTTAGGCTTACTTGTGGCACACATAACACACCCTTTTACATACTTGGAAACTATCTCATTCATTTGAGGCCAATAACAATATCTCTACAATTGTGGTACTGTCTTACCAACCCCAAAATGAAAAGAAATGAGAGATATATGGGATTCTCTAATTACATTTACTCTTTCATCTCTGGGTATACAAAGTTTTCCAAAATGATATAACAAATTGTCATGCATATGATAATCTAACTACTAATTTCCATGAATCAAAGCCATATACACATTTTAAAAATCATCATCCCTTGAATATTGTTCAACATAACTTTCATGAGTTAAGGGATTATACCTTAGCACT
>ML802645.1:451379-469692 GCA_009831015.1 Picea engelmannii | reverse complement strand
TCGATGAATCTGGGCCTTCCTATGGGGTTTCAACCTTTATTCCACCTTCGTTTCCTCTAACCATGCCCCATGCCCTCTTCTGAAAAGAGTCGAGTAAATAATTCACTGGCCCCATACCCTTTAGTTATCATCATTCACTTTCTACAGTGTTTCTCTGTTGCGAGTGAGCATCTATAGCCCCGACAAAGTCACCCCGACATCACAGACCTTGATATGCTACCAGTGAGCGTCCATAGCCCCAACGGAGTTATCTGCATACCCTCTCCTACTTTTGACTCTTTTGATATAATTTATTTTATTTCGTCAAAATGCCCCGAGTGAGTGAGAGAGGAGGAAATCTATTATTTTCAAAATGAGATGGTTAAGGTGAATTTTTTCTAGCTCTATCTTGAGGTACATGTGGTCCTTTCCTACTTTCCATATTTCCCTTTAGGTTTTGCCATACCACTAGGTGGACCCTTCATCACTTTGCCAAGGTTGTTTATTTGCACAGTTTAGATAGAGAACTCCTTCAAAACAACTGCAATTCTCCCAGTGCTTCTAGTGTTGTATGTAAGCATGAGTCAAGAATAGAGTTCATCATATCGCATGAACTAAGGTCAACCAATGCCTTGCTAAACAAAAACTTCAAAAGCACAAACAATACTACAACAAGAAAAACAAAAATGAAGAACTCCGCAATCAACCTAAAAACAAAATATCATGAAAACACAAACATTTTTTTTTTAACAGAAATATTGTTCTAGGGCTTGGCCATTCACCGGGAGGGTGTCAGATTCCCCCCTCATATTTTTCAACCGATACGTGCCTACCACAATTTTCTCGGTTACCTAAAAAGGTCTCGGACATAGATTCTGAAACTTTGAATGCTTTCCCTTCGATTCATTCTCTCTATCCCATTTCAGGACTAATTCTCATACTTCAAAATTCTTCTCTTTGGCCTTATGCATGTCAAACCATCTTCTAACTATCTACTGATGAGCAACGAACTTTGATTTTTCTTTGTCCCTTTCCTTAACACCAAATATAGTTTTCTTACGGTTTAAAGATATATCGTATTTTCTAAACCTTTCGAAAATATGGGTTAAATGTTGGATGTGATCTTCTTTGTTTTTTGAATACACAGTTACGTCGTCCAAATAGAATACTACAAATTTGTTGGTCAATCCCTGAAAAGCTATGTCTATGGTTGTATGAAAGGTTTCCCTTGCATTAATTAACCCAAAGGGCATGCGTTTATAAGCAAAGTTTCCTCACTTGGCTCGGATGGTAGTTTTCAATCGGTCTTCCTCTAAAGCTAGAACCTCATTGTAACCTAAAAAAAATTCTATCAGGGAGAAAATATCAAAACCAGACATGGTCTGTAAAATTTGTTCCATTGGTAGGACTGGGTAATTATACTTTTTTTATGCTCTACTGAGGTTTCTGAAATCCACACACAGGCGGATTTTCCCAGACCTTTTCCCGACAGGGACCAAATTTTCTACCCAAGAAAAGTGTCTAACCTGAAAGATAATTTTAACATCTAGTAATTTCTTTAACTCCTGACACATGAGGGGTTCCAGAGATGGGTGATACTTCCAGATCTTCTGTTGGAAGGGTTTCACTTCAGGATTTAACAGGATTGTGTGTTGAATGATATGAGTATAATATGTTTTCATATCTCGGTAGGACCATGCAAAAACATCTTGATATTGTCTGAAATGCTTTAGATAGGCCTTCCTTTCTTCTTTAGATACTGTCTTGCTGAGATTTGTATTCTTGGGGTATTTTAGGGTTCCTATATTTATAGTCTCATACATGGGACAATAAATCTTTGTCTATGTGTTCATTGACCCTTTGAATCTTTCCCTTAAGTCAAAAAGGTTTTATATATTGGCTATCCATTTTGGTATCGTGTGAGACCTTGGTTTGTCAGTCGATTGATCTATTTCAGGTTTTTTCATATGGGGGTGGGGTTCTATCAATTTCTCCTGAAATACTTCATCGCCAATAGCCCGATCTTTAAAATTATCCTAATTGGTTAAAAAATTTATGATTTGTTCATCTCCTTCAAAGACCTTTCAATTGGAAATATTGTTGGGCACCGACAGTTTGTAGAGTAGCTCCATTATGAATCAAGAGACTTCATAGTCTTCTAAATGGGATATCCTTGAGGCAGAAGTGGCCAGACAATCAACAAGAGTGTTCTTTGTTATGGGGATTGTTGTAATGTTGAAGGCTTCAAAATGTTGTATCAGTTTGTGCACTTACTTTTGATAATTCCTTAGGTGGTGAGAGTTGTAGTGTATAGTGTTCCTTACTTGTCTAACGGTGATTTCATAATCTCCAAAAACCTTTAGTTATTTAATGTTTAAGTCTATTTCTTTCTTTAGCACTTGCACTAGAGCTTCGTAATCGACGGTGTTGTTTGTGCATTCAAATTATAGTCTATAAGACATGAAATTTCATTTACCTCTCAGATCAATGAGGATACACCCTTTCCCTGACCCTTCTTGTGATTTAGATCCATCAAAATATAAGGTCCAAAATTGTGAGTGATAAAAATCAGTTTCCTTTTGCCTACCACTTTCCTCCTTTCCTCCTATTTGTTCCGCTTTTTTTAACACAAGTTCCTAAAAGAAGGGTGTTTCCTCCACCGTTGTTAGCAAGTTTTCTTGAAAAGTCATTTCAAAGTTTTGAGTAAGAGGGACATCAGATGAGAGGGGAGAGAAATTCTTGATATTAGAGTCACGGGAATAATTTCCTAGCACAGGGAAATTTTTCAAAGAGGGTTCGTTGAGGGTTTCTAGGTCTGTGACATTATGTTTTAGATATCTTTCCCTATCGATCATAATCATGTTTGTGTGTCCCTTTAATGGAAAACAAAGGTGATCCCAGTCTGTGCTAAATTATCCATTCAAATTCACAAACCAATCTCGACTAAGTAGAAATCCATAATCTTCTAGGATATCTACTACAATGACGTCAATCACTTGAACAAGTTTAGGGTGAGTCGCCATCCTGATCATGACATCTTTGATCTCTCCCATTACTTTCACTAGGGTTATGTCTAGTTTTATCACATGTTTATCACTTTTGAGAGGGATTGCATTTAATTTATTGCAT
The DNA here is from genome assembly GCA_009831015.1 of Picea engelmannii. NCBI lineage: Eukaryota > Viridiplantae > Streptophyta > Pinopsida > Pinales > Pinaceae > Picea > Picea engelmannii. The sequence goes on along the minus strand of ML802645.1, from coordinate 466,584 downwards.
ATAGATAATGGAATAACATTGGAGAATGCCCCTGAGTCAACCAAACAATTATGGAGGTTTCTGTTGAAGACTTCAAATGTCAAAAGGAACAGTGGGACAAAAGGATTTCCCTTCTTATTTTCAAAGAAAGCGTTCACGATTGGTTTATTTCTTATATCTGAGAGGGATGAATTTTCTCCTTGGTCAGTGCTTATTGTAGGATTTTCTACTGACTTCAATGCTTGTAACCAAAATTCCTTATGCTAAGGGATTCTACACATGTCCATGATCGATATATTAGCCTTCAATTTTTTCAAATCTTCTACTATGTTGTAGTCTAGCTTGGGCAATTCTTGAGTATGGATGTTTATAGGATTTTTTCGGGAGACAAAAGGTGATTTAAGGTGATCAAACGTTGGCTTTCCTCTCGAAGTTTGGGTAGTAGTAAGATTGTTTGAGACAGGTTGACCCTTACTTCGTGTTTGTGTAGCCAAGACCTCTGCGGGTGGTTTTTGAAACTCAAATAGGTCTTCGGAAGGCATTGGTAGGTCAGGATCCCAGATCATCATGGGTGTTTCTTCTGGTGGACCAACTTCTTCCTGATGAACAATATTCATAGTTGATCTGCTTGATTGTTTGGTAAGGGAAACCTCATCTAGAAACCGGTTGGCCATCAAGTTCATTGCATGCACCCATTATGGGCAGTCTCTTTCAGAATGTTTCTCTTGGTGATAGGTACAAAAAGAGTCAGATGCTAAATTTCTCAGATCGATGTTTAAGTTGGCTGGGGGAGGTTTAATTTATTTGAAAGGTGGATTTATTTTAAAAAATGTTTTATAGGTACTTTGGCCTTGGTTTCCTTCCCCTACACTTCTTTTCATGTATATGATTTCGTTTGACAACTTCTTAACCATGCATTGTAGTTATTCTATGTCTCCACTTCCCTTTTCGGGTCCTTCTTTTGTTTGTTTCCCTGGAGGTCTGGTCAACAGGATTCCTCTCCTAGGAGGAGGTTGAACTTACTTCTTAACTAATGAGACCTGGCCTTCTTTACATCCCTTCATTTGGAACTCTATTGTTTTGGCTTCTTCAAAATTCTTAGCTAAGGTTGTTTTGGAGACCCTCTTCACAAACATGAAAAGAGAAGCTGGGAGAGAATTAACATATACTTGAATTTTCAACTCCTGAGTGGGTTTAACTTCGGGTTGAAGTTTTTTTAGGATAGTGTTGAACCATTGATTAAATTATTTAACCTTCTACTTTGAACGCATGGTGGTGGCAAAGAACTCGGCCATCAAAGCTCCTGTAGTGGTTTCTTCTGCAAGTTTATCTAGAAAATCCTTTTGAAACTTTGTCCAACAAGTTATGGACCATACAGGTAAGTTAAAATAACACTTGGAGGAGAAATTCTCAAAAGTATAGGGGAAAATATTGCATACTATGTCTTCATGTTGGAGATTCATCAGTCTGATAGCTAATATGATTTTTTTGATATGGTCTTCAGGAAATCCTGAGGTTTCAGGGTCAAATTTAGGGAATAACTTTTATGGATGTCGGGGAAGGCTATGTACTCGTCCAGGGATGGCCAGAGAATCTATGGCCAACCAATGTTGATTATTCTGAGGTGGGTTTCCCTTTTCTTCATCATGATCATTCTTATCTTCCATGCCTTCAGAATCTAAAACTGATCATTTTGAGTAAAACCCTTCCTCGTCAGAAAAATCACTGGGCTCGGAGCAGTTACCGACTGGTGTTTCAGGGATTATATTAAGAGGATGTTCGATTTCGGTGAGGGCGAAATCTATCAGGTATTCTACTATGTGAATGAAAACCTGGTTGGGGGTGTCAACCACTGGTCTACTTACTTGTTTTCTATGAGGAAGTAACAGAGCTAAGGGTAGTGCTCCGATTTGTCAAACGTAAGCTATTGTGATTCTTCTCAACTGGTTCAACTCCTCGTGGGGAAGAGCATAAGGAATTTCAGGGAATAAGTTTTCTTCCTCTTGTAGGGGTGAGTTACCCATTTTAGGAGTACTTAGTCTTTGTGGGATGTCTTGAGAATGACTAGCCATGCATGTGGGTTTTTTTGAATCTACAGGTTGTGCAAAATATTATCAACCATTCATTATTCATGCCCTCCTTCTAGTGCCAATTTTATTGAAGAGTCTTAAATCCATTTAACTCAACAGTAGGAACAAAACCCGCCACTGAGGCCCAATTAGACTATGCAACATTTAATGGTGGAATGGTTCTCTAGATCCTGCAATCCAACCAATTAATAGATGGGATTTACGTAGTGATTGACATGATGTCTTATTGTGAAACCTCCTCCTTCAATTTGAACGATATCGTTTTTGTATTTTCTCTTATAGGTGGGACCGATACAAGATAAATGCTGGTATAAAACAACTGGGTAAGAAAGGGGAAATGCGTAACTACTAAAGAAGGTTGATCTTGGGATAACCCTCGTGCTCAAGTATGCAGAAAATGATTCTTACACCTATGGAAATCCTAGTACTAATTCATCAACTTGATGGTATTTCAATTATTGACTGAGATACAACTTTGAAAGGAAACATACAAGCAATAAACGATGGAAAGAAAAATAGTTTCCTTAGCTCTAATCATTAATCACACATTAACACCATGATTTAATTTCCATCATTAGAGACAAGAACTATAAAACATTGAATCAGATAACTTATCAATATATTCAGAGGCTCTTACTTGTTACAACATCCATTCATGAGACAGTCAGAAATAATTCTTCCTTAGATCCAATCACACACGCTTTTGATGAAAAAAAAAAACTTGTCTCTGGTCCTAAACATGACTTCTCAATTAAGGTAGCTCCGAAATAGTTCTTTACAAATCCAAAAAATGAGGGTCTTTGTAAAAACTATCAACCCCTTAAACATACATAAACTGCATATTTATTAGAGTTGTCGAGGCTCTCGTTCATATGGGATTGAGACTTAACTCTACATTAAAAATTGTAGAACAACTAATTAACCTAACTAAAACATTGTTGGAGTACAAAAATATCTACTTCATACTTGACTTAATAAAAACAAGTGGTTCTTATCACACATAGAAGACCACTTATTAATTTAATCTGAAACGATTATGGAATTGATTAACTAAAAATTTCTACTGTCTCTGAGACTGAATTGATGAATATGTTGGATGAACTGTAATTGTGGCAGAAACTAATTTGAAGGGATAGAGCCGAGTTCTGCATTGATCATGGTGTGCACGTGTGTTGTTGGAGGCCACTAGAGACAACTAGATATGCAGCGTGAAAATTTCCCGTAGTGACGTGGTGACCTGGCGTCATATAAGCACGTGATTATGGAAGTTGTTGAGGGTGGTTTGGGTCCACACCGCTCTGACCCCAGAAATCCACCACAAGTTTCCACACACCTCATAATCTATACCATGGTTTCAACTATGGAATCGCTCTGGAAAATTAACGTTCGAGCATTTTCCGTCCCTGCAATGAAGTGTGACCATCGATCGTGTTGCAATCTGTGATCTGGGTAACCCTTCTATTTTATCACCCCTGCTAAAGTTTCTATCTGTATACCATATTAGAAACTCCCTAGCCATATTTACCGATGGTGCAAAAAATTTCTTAGAGCTTGGGAGCTTTCGAACACGGAGCATGAATATCTTCTCAAGTGAATTTCTCTCGAACTGATGTGGAAGTCTCTCATCGCTTCGACACTTTGGAGTTTAGGATATTCTGAATGTTGTTCTTGGAAATCCCCTAAAGGAAAGTATCCCAAATTTGACATGGCATCTAGATGTCATATTGTTGATGTGCCATGGAAAGAAGGGTGACACGTGTCACATGGAAATGGATGAATGAAGAAACCAAATGACCTGGAATGAATGCCATGTGTAATGACTAATGAGTGTACCACATGTCTCAATTGATGGTTGCCACATTCTTTGGCACTTCGGGCTTCAATATTTTTGTATTGCGAAGCATGAAGTTCTCCCGGAGTAGTACGGGCCCGGAGTGACATGGCGGTATATCATTACTTAGACATTTCAGAGTTCGATGTTCGAGCGTTTCTGTATGTAAAACATGAAAATATCCCGAAGTGATGATCTCATGAACTGATTAGCCATATATTATCACTAATTAACTTGGGCTTAAGCCGTGTTTAACATTAAATACTTCGGGAGTTCGACAGTTCAATGATCAAAACAATTACAAGTTCAGGCACTCGAATGCTGACGTCATGGAGTGACTTTCCTAATGCCTTTTGTTGAACCCTGCACAATTCTGGACCCGCGAATGGATAAGCTACATTGATCTAATTAGCCTGTTGGATCTTTACCATTGAAAAATTACCCTACTCGTTTGACAATCCAGGCCCGAAAATGACTTCTTTGAATTGTTGCGTTTTGTCCACGGGCGTTTCCTGTGCATAAAAAAAGGCTCAGTCGACCTATTGTGAGCTCATTCAATGGAAAACATGATCACAAGAATTCAGAACCAAAAACCACATGTAATTATCCTTCAAGAAAAAATATAAACAAAAAATGCATGAAGACTCAATCAAGAAAGAAACGAAGAAGAGCCAAGTCACTCAGTGATGGGAAACTGATTTAACCAATGAGAAGAAGAAAGTTAATTAAGGCATATAGAAATGAGAGAGGAGGGGTAGGGGTGAATTAGACCTCTAAAGAGTCAAAGGGTTCGATAAACAAATCTTAAGAGAGATAACGGGAAGAAACATTAAAAGGGAGAGAAGCTCTAAAGGTTTAACGAGTTATCAACCAAGATCCCTTTAGGAGGAAGTGGAGTGAGTCCAGACCGTTAGATATGGAAAACTGCATCGAAGTTAGAAGTGAAGCACTTAGACATTCCATGGTTCAGAGTGTTTTGAATTATTTAGGAGTGGAATTGTCGAAGGCCGAAATCATGAAGTGATCCTAGCCATTCACGACGAAGGGGATACATGGTAGCGGATAATCTAGTTTGGGAGGGAAGAGGTTCAGAAGAACTTGAGTGAAGCAAGGCACAATTTTTGAGAAGTCACGGAGAGTGGAGTAGATCTGGACCGTTGGATCTAGAGAGGGCGTGTGGCGAAGATCCATGAGTTTAAGAGGAGGATCCCTTCGAAAGGAATTGAGGATAGGACATATGAAAACGCTTGAAGGCCGAGGTGCCGAAATCCATCTTAGCCACCATCTTGGACAGGACATGTGGAGCATGGAGATTTATTGTGGAGATTTGACACTCCGTGCGAAAAGGCCATAGGAACTTTTAAATCTCCCAAATATCGAAGTCCCCAAGTGGACCTGGGCATTGATTTGGGTGGACGCATGGTGCCTTGTAATACCCCAAGGACATGCCCCAATTATGTTTATGTATTGTAATCATGTTTATAGGCTAGTGAGCCAAGTGTATATAAGATGGCGAGATTATGTGTTATTTAGGATGGAGAGCCTAAGTGTTAAAGGCCAGGAGCTTGATTTTTGTATATGTAATTATGAATATCATTAATAAAATATAAACATCACGACGTGCCGACCAACCATGAAGAAAGAGTGATGGGATGTTACAAGGGAAACACTCTCTATGGCCAAGGGTAAAGCACAAAAGAAAAGTATGACTGCAGAAATCAACTCAATTCCAACATATGATATATAAACTAATGTGCAATATAAGAAAGAGTCCTACCTCGATCCAACGTTTGATGATGTTCCACCATTGAACACTTTGACCCAAAGCTTTATACCGGTGAGAAGTTCTCAACAAAAAAGAGAAGAAAGTATATAATGATGATACAAAAAGGGGTTAGCACATTAGATAGAATAATACATTAATAATGTTACAAACACACCCATGGATAATAATCATATATTTGAAAGACACCAATAGGATGGGAAAGGAGTATTTCTATTAATAATTGATCAACAGAAGTGTCAACATTACAGACTTTCGTGTCAGCACGGTTTGAAACCAAGAAACCAAGTTCCTTCCAACTGGGTCCCCACCACTTCAATCCTCCACCAAAGGAAATCTCATGAGAAAGAGGAAAAGAGGTCCTCTCAATAATAAGGGAAGAGCTTGGGGGATGAACACTCTATTTAGACTTGAGTAACAAAGGGATGCAGACTCAATATGAAGTAATTTCTCTAGAGTAACTTTGCTCTCAAAGTTGAATGCTTTCTCCTTCTTTTCCACAGTTTGAAATTGTGCTCTTATAGCCTCTAGGATGCAACTGAAGGGTCGAGTCACAATGTTTATGGTATATGGAACGCCAAGGATCAGATATCTTTTGTCGTGACATGGAAACCTGGCCTCATTTTGTATTTTCTAGCATAAATCCCGATATACGCGATCTGTAGTGGAGCAACAAGCGCATACGCATCTTGCATAGTATTTAGGGAGTGTATATGTGGAAAAATGTATATTTTTAGCTATGGATTCATAAAAGGGATAAAAAGTCTAGATAGTGAAATGGAAAAAGCCCCTCTGTGAAAGATAGGAATGGTGAGGAAAATCTTGCTATAACATATGCCCCCTAATGTGTGAGATCATAGGAGTATCTGCGATGACCGAAATACATTATAAATAACCTAGAAGTGGAGTGGTAGAGAACCAACTGGACGGACTCAATTGCTCATTACATTATGTACTGACTTTGCATAAATGGCTTCCAAGAATACAATGCAGATCCATGTGAAAAATATACCAAACAAGTGTTCATGGCCACGAATAGGCAAATACAAATGCGATTATATGACAAAAGTTGTCATAGTCACAAACAAGGCCCAGTGAAACCAGTCTCAAAAATCAATTTGAATATATTTGTATACCATGTGGTACAATCTGATCTCCCATGATCACTGAAGTCAAATAGGTATTGGTCCAATGAAATGGAAGCAACAACTCAGGAAAGCTGTGGCCACATAGTGATGTCTTTAAGTCTTCTACACTATCTACCAATGGTGCAAGTCTACATCATGTGAATAAATGAGTTGAGGTCGAACACAATGAGACATCGTTTGATTACCGGTCATTGAAGTATACCGTTAACAAATGAGAGAGAACCTACCGGTAATGAAAGTAGGTATCAAGGCACCGAGTACATCTCTACAAATGTGAATAAAGGAGTTGGTGTCGAACACTTGAGAGATCCATTGATCAGGAGACATTGATGTATTCCCATCTGTCAATGGCGAGAGAGGCTTCCACTAATGACTGTAAGCATCAAGGTACTCATAAAAATCTAGGTCCCATATCTAGAATAATTGAGCTGAAGTTGATGGAAGGAGACCCGCTGAAAGGAGAGCATTGAGGCATCTCTCATCAGTCATCATGAGGAACAAAGCAGGAGCTTCATGATTTGGTGGAGATCGGATGAAGAACATGTTTACGAACCAATGACCCTGTGTGTCTTTTGAGTGTGCCAAATGAAAGCAATACATGAAAAGGACCCTCTAAATAGCAGCCAATGATGAAAAACTACTGACAAAGGCAAGGAAGCCACCAATAAGGCTAATGGCATCCAAGACACTGCACGAATCCCAAAGTGTGAATATATGTCTTGCCATCGAACATAAGGGAAACCACCCAGTCAATTACCAATGATGAAATGTCGATTGTTGGGTTCAAGGTGACCTACCAATGATGAAAGTAGGGCCAGGGTGCATGATAAGACCAAAGTATCATGTGATTTTGAGACAAACTGAGGGTATGGCCGACATGCAAAGTCAAGATTTTTGAGGAGTGGCCAACACAGGTTGATAGACTTCCTTTGAACAAGATCATGAGACATATGGTGAACTACGACAGCATGTACTCAATGATGTGACAGTTGGATGTAGAAGGCATCAATAACGTTCTCTATAAGTACTGGAAGAGTAACCAGTCAGTAGAGAAAAAATTGTAGCGGGATGAGCTTCCTAAGGCTATGCTAAACCCAAAATTATGATGACACACAAACTCAATAACTTTGTGCTCTATTCAAAGGTGACACGACTACTGCAAATTACAATATAGTATTCCCTTCCCGCTCGTCTTTTTTTTTTCTCATAACAAATGAATGCTATGATACAGAAGAGGGAATGAGTGTCGCAAGTAAGCAAAACTAGTTCCAACAGTGGAACGTACCTATGCTCAATGCAAGGAAATGCATGCGGGATATGGACACTCGGGGTGATGTTCCCTCCAGGGTATAGGGTGTCAAATTGCAAAGGATAAAAACAAGGCTCTGCTTGGTGGAGGATGCAAACTGCTTAGGAAACAATTTATAACGCAAAGCAAGAACTGGCTAAAGGCTCAATACAACAAGCGAGGGCATGAGATGAAATCACAACTTAACACCAAAAAATGTCCTTTTTTATGTCTTTTAGTCTACTTGGTGTGAAAAAGGGGTAAACTTGTGCCAAATAGACGTCTTTTCAAATCCAATTTACGAGTGTGAAAAATACAAGTTCACTCGACAATCTTTTCTATTTTTGATAGTAAGTCAGAAAAAATCTTAATTAGGACTCATGATCTTTCAAATCCAATTTTAACGAGTGTGAAAGGGACAAATCACTCGGCAATGTTTTCAGTTTTTGGATGAGTTGGAAAAGAGCTTAACTGAGACTCATTAAGAAGATTCTAGGCAGAAATCCATGGGGGAGGCCAAGGCTCCTGTGCGGACCTTCTGTGGAATGTCGGTATTTTATGAAGAACTAACATAAGATTGGGAAAAACTAAAGCTCTCCAAGTCAAGGAGGATAAACTGGTAACGGAGGGTGTCGTCTCCGTGGTATATCAGATAATGTCTCTTCTTGGAAAAGACATAGGCAGAGGCATTGGATAGCTCACAAGACCATCCCAATCAAATGGAACCTCGTCAAGACTTGGAGGGAGAGAACTCGGGAAGAGTAAAACTCTCTCTTGTTCAGAAGGTGCAAGACTGGAAATTCTAAGTACATGGCATAGAAGGTATAGAACCAGAACCAAAAGAGCGGGATCGACCAAAAATTGCATTGGCACGACTGCCTTAGACTTATCACTCTCCAAGAGAAGAGTGGGGTCAATAGAATATTGCATCGATACGAACACTTCCTCAACCATTGTTTGAATAGGATGCGAGACAACAAGGTCAAGAAGTGCATCACCCCAAAAAACAGGAGTGTTGTCGGTCGAAGATTGTATCAACATGACCGTTGGTTGAACAAGATGCGAGAAAACAAGGTCAAGAGATGCATCACCCTCGAACATAGGAGATGTGTCAGTCGAAGATTGCATCAAAACAACCATAGGTTGAATAGGATGTGAGATAAGAAGGTCAAAGGATGCATCAACCCCTAAAGGGAAAGGGGTGTCAGTCGAAGATTGCATCAGTGTTACACATTATTTTCATCACCCTCATGATCGTTAATGATGTAAACCTATATGTTGCCTTTAGAGAGGTCAGTGGCTTGAATTCCTGAAGAAAGAAGGGAGAAAAACTTTCCTTAAGAGAAGAAGTTGTGTTTTCCTCTGTAAAAACCCTATTTTGGAGGATTTTCACAGGATGCACCATATCTAGGGTGTGGAAATGCCTGATTTTCACAGGCTGCACTATAGCTAGGGCGTGGGGTTTTCGCAGGTTGCACTATATCCAGGTCATGATGGCCTTCGTACATGGGAAAAATGAGCATTTTCTCGATGCTTCTAGAAGGGGAAGCTTCTATGGTGATGTGTCCTCTAAATGGTTTGGATCTTACTTGCTTTCATGATTTAGTGGGATCATCCTAACCTCCTCACCTTATCTTCTTCAGCTTATAAAAGGAGAGGAGCTCTCATGGAGAAAGTTAGCTTGATTGAGTTGGATTTGGCTTGGAATTATTATCTTGGTTAGAGTGGCTTTGAGATTTTCTTTTGTCAAGATAGATTTCAGATCTATAGTCTCAGAATTCTTTGATCAAAAGTGTGTGGGAAGAAAGGAACTGTTGGAAGGAACCTTACGACATCAAGGCATCTCGTTGTAATCTCTCTTCCTATTATTAATATAATATAGTGGCATGTTTCTTTCCCATAGAATTATATTTATTTTATTGCATAATTCCTTGATCATATGCATAGGTTTTCATTGAATACAATCTCTCTGCTTTGACTTTGGTTGGTTTGTGTCTCACCACAGGATCAGTATAAAAAAAGCACTGGAGAAAAAAAGTAACAACAAAGACATAATGAAGCGAAACATAAAGGTATGTCTCTCGTCTTTTGTCAGGTAGTAAATTCGATGATTAGAGCCTAGGGAAAGCACCATGTCCTTTCATGTTTTGTTCTAGATCTAGGTGGATCTAGGGGGATTAGTCTATGTCCACATTCACTGATTTACTTGATAACAATTGGCATGACTGTTGTATCAACCAAAGAAGGAAAAGAGTGTTGTGAAACCATAGATGCCTCAGAACCCGAAGGGCCCTTAGGTGAGCCCCACACTTCTGGTATCCTAGCAGTAACATGACGAAAATGAGTAAGGTGAATTCCTTCACAAGTCCTGCAAAGGAATCTAGGCTTATGTCTAAGACGTCTAGGATTCTCAATCATATGAATTCCCCTAGCATGACTTGTAGTGCTTGGTGACATGCTACTAGCATGACTTGCAGAGGCTAGTAGAAAATCTCCAACATGACTAGCAGAGGTTGGTGATGGATCCCCAACATGACTAGAAGAGGTTGGTGATGAATCCCCAACATGACTAGAAGAGGTTGGTGATGAATGTGCAGTGTGACTAGCAGTGACCAGACATGTGCCCCCAGCATGACCTACAGCGGCTAGTTGCAGGTGTTCAACATGACTCACAGAGGTTGTCGACCAATCTCCAACATGACTAGCAGAGGTTGGTGATATAACGCCAGTATGACACGCAGTTACTGGACTTGTGCCCCCAGTATGACTTGTAGTGATTGGTTGCAGGTCTTCAACATGACTCGCAGAGGTTGTCGACCAATCTCCAACATGACTAGTAGAAGTTGGTGATAAAATTCCATTATGACACACAATGACTGGACTTGTGCCCCCAGCATGACTTGCAACGGCTGGTTGCAGGTCTTCAAAATGACTCGCAGAGGTTGTCGACCAATCTCCAACATGACTAGTAGAGGTTGGTGATATAATGCCAGTATGACAAGCAGTGACTGGACTTGTGGTGGTAGTGAATTGTGGCGTTTGAATCCAAGGTGCATGGAAATATTGATTTTGAGAAATTGTAGGCTAGGAACGATCCTGGTTTACACCCTGTCCCTATCTGGTAGGACAATATCCTCCTCCATACTGATTCATAAAGGGATGTAAGGGCATCGACACTGAGGAAGCCGCTTGCGAAGAGAAAGTGACCTGACAAGGGTTACTCACGCAAGGATATATGTTGCCCCTAGGTGAAGGAACTTTGTGAGGGGGGTTGCCCATACTATAAAAATAACTCCCCTCGGATGAAACACCGGAGGACAGATGAAGGTCCGATGTGGGAAAAGTGTTCGTAGGAACTGACATAATGGAAGAAGGATAAGTGGACAGAGTGTGATAAGTAGAATGATTTCTTAATTGGGCACTTACTTCTTGCATAGTGGATTCATAGGAAGGAAGATTCCAACTTCCTACCATAAGAGGTGTTTGAAGGATATGACTCCCACCAAATGGAGAGGGATAAGAAGGAGGCATCACACCCCTAGACCCAAAACTTGTATTCACATAAGGAGGTGAGATAGAGGATGGTAAGTGCGAAGATATATCAAACATACCATGAGAAAAATGCTTAGAGACCCAAGGCGTAGACTGCGTACCATAATTCTACATACCATAATGCAAAGTGGAAGGATCCATCCCCATGAAATGAGTGAACATCATGGGGGGGGTAGCAGTAAATGAGGGAGAAAATGGAAGTCCATTGTCCATGATAACAAGGACTCAACATGAAATCCTACAGTCAACTAATAATCAAAGAGCATACCAAAAAGTCAAGCGACCAATATGCATGCAAACAAGCCAAAGTGGCTAAGTGGCCTCCCTCGCTAAAGAAGGTATGTCTCATCCAAGAGGGACCTGAGACTCCCCGCTAAAGTCTGGAGGTAACAAAATCAGCTATAAGGGCCCTCGTAGGCTTAACAACTATTCAGTCAGATCCCCCTAGAGAGGTAATCCTCCATAAAGGCTGTGTGATGTCTGACCCCTATCTGACTCAGGGTATAAGTAGAATAACCCATGCAAGTAACCTATGAGATACCTAAGTCAAGAAACTAATAAACCACTATATAACCAATGCACAGGCGAGAAGTCGTAAGTCCGGATCACCATATGAGCAGGGTAGCAAAGCCCAAAACCTTGAAATCACCGCCTCTCATAGAGGTATGGGCACTAGCAAGATCCCTGAATATGAATAAATCCATAGAAATATCTCTAACGCTAGGTGAGTATCCAGGGGTTATCCATTCAACTGACTTTGCGTGACCTCGTGATTAACTCCGGCGTGAGCAGAGCCTCCTGATATTACCAATTATACAATGGACTTCTCAACTCCCTATCTCAGACACATATGTTGATTTAATTTCCTTGGAGAAGTTTACTGACAAAATCCTATTCCAAGGCACTAAATCCTAAGCTAGTTTGTGCACCCTAAAAATAAAATTGTGACTAATCAATTTTAGTTTAAAGAGTAAATTTTATTGGCCTTGATTACTCAAAAAGGTATGGAAATGAAACTCATGGTGTTACAACTCTGCTAGAAAATAAATATGGATATAATGCAAAGTCTATCTTTAATTTTTTAATGAATGATATTCTAATAAAAACGTGCAGTCTTCAATTCAGAAGTAAAATACGATCTTTCGCTAAATGTGATAAGCTAACGATGAAAATCCAAAGACAAAAATGCCAACCAATGCAAAATGCCTAATTTTTTGTATTTTCAATATTCTAAAAAGAAAATGCATGGACTGATAAGAAACTTCACAGATGAATTCTATAGTGTATAAAAGTAGTAACTCAAGCAGAATACCAGGCAACCAAGCAAACAGCCCAGAAACCAAGGACAACTCTAAAAATAGAAAACAAAGAGAAAGACTATGCCCAAAAATTCAACTCTAAACAAGCTTCCCGTCATCCCAGATAATCTCAACAGGTATTACAGAGACCTAAAAAGGCTCAACAATCTTTAGATCCTACCCAAAAGTCACTCAACCAAGTAAACAAGCAAGGGGAAGTGGTATACATGACTGTTCAGGAGAACAAAGCGTACATATGCCTCTTGTAGTGAGACAACAAGCATGTATATGTGATTGTCAGGGAAAAAGGGGCGTATATGATTTAAAACAAGGCCAGGCAAGGGTAAAAGGCTGAAAACTCAGACTCAGAGTGAACAGGATCTGTCAAGCAGTGATACGACAAGAAACAAAAAGGAAAAAGGGAAATGTAAGAAGAAAAATTACTTCAACCCTTAGAAGGAAGATCTATCCCCAGTGGAGTCGCCATTTATGTTACAAGGGAAAAACTCTCTATGGTGAAGGGTAAACCACAATAGACAAGTATGATTGTAGAAATAAACTCAATTCCAACATATGATATATAAACTAATGTGCAATACAAGAAAGAGGCCTACCTTGATCCAACATTTGATGATGTTCCACCATTGAGCACTTTGACCCAAAGCTTTATACCTGCGAGAAGTTCTCAACAAACAAGCGAAGCAAGTATATAGTGATGATATAAAAAGGGGTTAGCACATTAGATAGCATAAAATTAATAATGTTACAAACACACCCATGGATAATAATCATATATTTGCAAGACACCAATAGGATGGGAAAGGAGTATTTCTATTAATAATTGATGAGCAGACATGTTAACATTACAGACTTCCATATTATCATGGTTCGAAACCAAGAAACCAAGTTCCTTCCAACTGGGTCCCGACCACTTCAATCCTCCACCAAAGGAAAGCTCATGAGAAAGAGGCAAAGCGGTCCTCTCAATAATAAGGGAAGAGCTTGGGGGATGAACACTGTGTTCAGACTTGTGGAACAAAGGGATGTAGACTCAATATGAAGTAATTTCTCTAGAGTAACTTTGCTCTCAAAGTTGAATGCTTTCTCCTTCTTTTCCATAGTTTGAAATTGTTCTCTTATAGCCTCCAGGATGCAACTGAAGGGCCGATTCGGAACGTTTCCAGTATATGGAAGGCCAAGGATAAAATATATTTTGTCGTGACATGGAAACCCAACCTCATTTTGTATTTTTTGGCACAAATCCCGATATACACGAGCTATAGTGGAGAAGAAAGCGTATACGCATATTGCATAGAAGTTAAGGAGCATATATGTGGAAAAATGTATATTTTTAGCTCTGGATTCATAAAAAGGGATAAAAAGTCTTCATAGGGAAATGGAAAAAGGCCCTCTATGCAATATAGCAATGGCGAGGCAAATATTTCTATAACATGGGGGACTAAGCTTCAATAAGGCTAGGTAAGTGAGAGGGGGTTGAGAGGTTGGATGTTAAGAACCAAATACCAATATAGCATAGAAAAAACTCAGAAAAAGTACTCAATGCCTTGAAAAAGAGATAATTTGAGATAATAAGCCTCTCCGAGGGGGAAACCTTCTTTTACCCCACTTAAATGTTCAAGTACAAGATGATTCAAAATGAAAATGTCTCCTTGGTATATATAGGAGACTAGGAGGTATACTTACAACTAATGGCCTAAAGCCGACATAAATAAAATAACATTACTAATATAATATGCCCCAATTAAGCGGTAATGAGCCAATATTAGGGCTTAACATGCCCCTCCCCTTGAGACAAGTGTTGTCTGCAACACTTGACTAACTCTGGAAGCTTCTATATAAAAGAATCATCTTCCCAAGTGGAATCTTCAGCCGATAGTTTCCTCCATTTAATGAGATATTCTGAAATGGATCTATTCCTCAGCTGGCGAATTCTTATGTCAATGATCGCTTCAGGTTCCAATATGATTTATCCTTCCTCGTCAAGTTATGGAAATATAGTTTGAACTAGGATCTTGTTGCCTATAACCTTCTTTAAGCATGAAACATGGAAAACTGGTTGTACTCGTGAAGATGCAGGCAACTTTAATTTGTATGCCATAGTACCAATCTTTTGCAACACCTTATAAGGGCCATAGTACTTTGGTGATAATTTATTATTCTTCTTGGCTTGCTTGAGGGACATCTGTTTGTATGGTTGTAGTCTTAAAAACACCCA
>ML802645.1:426470-451279 GCA_009831015.1 Picea engelmannii | reverse complement strand
CTCCTAACCAACTTCTACATCAGCTAAGCCCGGGGAAGGAACAAAGATTCTTCTTTCTCACAGTAAGTCACCATTTGTTGAGCGCTCAACACACCCTAAAAAGGATTATCAAATTTTTCACTTTTTGGGTACCACTTGATCTTCTGTACTGTCTGAATTGATTTCATTTTTGGAAATGTTTTGTCTTTGTTTGTTTTCATGACTCTCATCACCTATTTAGTTTTTTTGAACTTGTGAAACCTCATGGATAAAACAACTTAACACCTGAATTAAGAATCGATAGCCAAGGTTGCACCTAACGTGCTCAGATTTGACGTCAGAAATAATTCAAGTGAGTGAAGGGACCACACAAAAACAACAATCGTCAAGCATCGATCCTCATCGACATTTCCAGAAAGCAGTTCGGTTTGCATAAGTTTTTTGCATAAAGGTTCGATTAACAAATACTAAGGGTTCTGCGAACTCCCGGTCAAGGATATTAGTTTCTTGAGTTGAATTAGCTCTTTTGGGCCTTCAATAGCCCCTCTTTTCATGTGATCTCTGGCTATGACTTGTGGCTTAACCTCTTGAACACTTCATAACTTCAAGAATCTAACCGGAATGAGATCAATGGTCCACATCCCCCCTTCGCAACCAATGGGAAAGATATACTTCAGGAGTTACGAATGTTCCAAACTCCACTTTTACTCGGAATACTCCATACCCAAAATTCTAGATCGGGCACCATGCATCCACCCAAATCAACGCCCAGGTCCACTTTGGGACTTTGATGTTCAGGAGATTCGGATGTTCCTACAGCCTTTTCTCATGGAGTGTCAAACCTCCACAATAAAACTCCACGCTCCATGTTTCCTTTCCAAGAGGGAGGCTAAGATGGATTTCGACACCTCGGCCTTAGGGAATTTTTGGATGTTCTATCCTCGGTTCCTTCCGAAGGGATATTCCTCTGAAACTAGTGGATCTTCGCCACATTCCCTCTCTGGATCCAACTGTCCAGATCTACTTCACTTTCCATGAATTCAAGAAAATTGTGCCTTGCTTCATGCAAGTTCTTCCAGAGCATTTCCCTCCCGAACTAGCTTATCCATTGCCACGTATACCCTTCATAGCTAATGACTAGGATCATTTCGTGATTTTGGCCTTCGGTAATCCCACTCCTCAATACTTCAAAACACCCTGAACGAAAAAATTTCAAAGTGCTTCATGACTAACTTCCATGCATTTTTCTAGATCTAACGGTTTGGACTAACTTCGCTTCCTCCTGAAGGGATCTTGGCTGATAACTCGTTAAACCTTCAGAGCTTCTCTCCCTTTGAATATTTATTCCCGCTATCTCTCTTGAGATTTGTTTCTCGAACCCTTTGACTCCTTAGAGGGATAATGCACCCCTACCCACCCTCTCTCATTTCCTATTCCTTAATTAACTTTTCCTCTTCTAGTTGGTTAAGTCGGTTTCCCATTACTGAGTGGCTCTTCTTCGTTTCTTTCTTGATTGAGTCTTCGACCATTTTTTTTTTATATTATTTCTTGAAGGATAATTACATATTGTATTTGGTTTAGAATGCTTATTATCATGTCTTCCCTTGATTGAGCTCACAACATGTCGATCGAACCTTTTTGTATGCACAGGAAACGCCCGTGGAAAAAACGCAGCTTTTCAGAGCGGTCATTTTCAGGCCTGGATTGTCAAACAGACAGGGTAATTTTTCAGTGGTAAAGATCCAATAGGACGATCAAATCAAAGACTCTCCTCCATTCAGGGGTACAAAATTGCACGGGGTTCAACATAAGGCATTAGGAAAGTCACTCCATTACTTCGGTGTTCAAGCGATTGAACTTGTCATTGTTTCGATCGCCAAAGTGTCAAACTCCCAAAGTATTTATTGTTAAACACGACGTAATCCCGATTTAATTAGTGATAATATCTAGCTAATCACTTCGGGGTATTTTCATGCTTTACATCTAGAAACTCCTGAACATCGAGCTCTGAAATGTCAAAGTAACAAGAGACTGCCACGTCACTTCAGACCATACTACTCTGGGAGAACTTCATGCTTCGCAATCCAAAACTCTTGAAGCCTGAAGTGTCGAAGCATGTGGAAACCATCAGTTGAGACATGCAACACACTCATCAGTCATGACACGTGGAACTCATTCTAGGTCATTTGGTTGCATCATTCATCCATTTCCATGTGACACGTGTCACCCTTCTTTCCATGACATGTTAGCAATATGACATATGGCCGCCACATCAGATTCAGGAGATCGTCCTTGAGGGGATTTCCAAGAACAACATTCAGAAGCTCCAAAAATCCATAATGTCAAAGTGACGAGAGACTACCACATCACTTCGAGAGAAAGTCACTTCGTGATATATTCATGCTACGTGTTCAAAAGCTCCCGAGCTCTAATAATTTTTTTGCACCATCGCTAAATATTGTTAGGATATTTAGACACTTAGGAGTTAGTTAAGATCTACTTAGTCTATTGTGTCGTTAGGTAAAAGTGTGTTTTCTAGTGTGTTTCTTTAGTATGCATTAGTATACATTTGTAGTTAGGAAATCTGACGGTCATGATATGTTCCCGACATAGAGTGATCTGACGGTTCATACTCTCCTCGATCTTAAGGACCATTGATCTGTGGATTAACACCTAATTGGTCCATGATATCTATTTAAAGAGCATGGAGGGTCATTTTCCAATGATCGATTGTGAGAAACTCTCTTGTAAAATCTCTCTGTAATATTTTTCTTTGCATTAATAAAGTTCTCCAAGTGGCTGCATTGGTTGGGGCCGTGGATGTTTCCCCATAGGGATTTTTCCACATGAAAACATCAGTGTGTTGATATTTGATCTGGTTATGTGAGTGGTTACTGAAGTTTTTCTTCCTCTATTGGAATACCTATGTTTTCGAACATGGTATCAGATCATGTTTGAAGACCCGCTCCTATTGTAGATCGAGATCGTGAAGCCAAGTTGTCTCATCTCCATTTTCTATCATTTCCATACATTTATGGGCTGAGAGGACTATTCCATTGCATCTGGAGCACTCGTTTCATTTAGGAAAACTTTTCATTTCACTCGAAAAGGTTTATGTTTTCCCAAGATACGACCATTACAGTCAGATCCGAAGGTATAAAGCCTGAATATGCATTTTTTTAATTTCTACAAAGTTTTATTTTGGTTTTATTTCGGTTGTATTTTTTTATTTCCATGTTTCTACACTTTTAGATATGTGTATGTTCTTTTCCCCATGCCATGTGCAATCTCAGAAAATCAGAAACAGATAGGAAAAGGTGCATCTTCCAGGTAAGCTAACCGAGATGTAACCCTTATTGTCATCGAGAAGCGAATTTTTTTTCTTGTGTGAAAAGAGTTTTTTTTTAGCACGCTCTCCAACAACAACAACAACAATCCTTCTTCTGAACATTACAATATGTTTTTCTATACCATTTGGTTAAAACTATCCTTATTAAGTAAGAGGTCTTGAGTTCAAGTCTCTCTTTTGTTACTTTTTTGAAAACGTTCATGCTAGAATTGTAAAGTGTATTTCACTTCAAGTATAAAAGTGAATCATTATAAGTAGCTTTAATATTTTATTTTACAGTTATTTATTTTTCATGCATCTTTTCTGTTATAAAATAACTTCATTGTAAAAGTGATCCCCACTTCTCTTTATAAAAGTGGGTCACTTCATAAAGCAACTTACACTATCACGTGGTCAGTTGGTTACCGTTTATGCCTTTTGTTTTTAAAAGGGAATAACTCTCACATCAGAAGTCTGTTTTCAGCTCTCTTTTTTTAAAACCGCATTACTTTTCGATATATTTTCATCCAGATCATCAGTTTTAGTTTTTAAATCCACATTATCTGCATATTTAATATGGTTTCTACAAGTAATGTCTTTCTTACCAGCGACAACTACTTCCAATGGAAATCTCATATGGAATATTTATTAAGAAGTAAAGGCTTGTACCAGATTACCTTGGGAAAGGAAAAAGAACCCACTGATGATGATACGAAATCCAAATGGGCTAATAAGAGTGATGAAGCACATGGACTAATCAGAATGTCCATCTCTCAAGATTTAAGATACCACCTCCAAGAAATTGATGACCCCGAAGAAGCTTGGGACAACATTGAATCTGTGTTTGGTAAACTCAATATTATTCGAGCACAACAGTTAGAAAATCAAGTAATGACCTTGAGTCCAAGTGATTTTTATTGCCTTGGAGACTATCTATCTAGGTTTAAAACACTCATAATTTTATGTGAAGAATGTAAGATAAAAATGGAGGAAGAGCGTTGCATCTATCTGATTCTTTCTAATCTAGGTAGTGCATATTCTTTGTTTGTATATACCTTTTATGACATGAGAGAGGCTCTAGGTAAATCTTATGAAAAACCCACTCTTGAGTCCTATTGTGCTGCTTTGATTAGAGAGGAATATAAGCTTGTACAACTTGTAATTATCAACACTGCAGGTACCTCCAACAAAACCTTAGTTTCCCAGTAGAAAGATAAACCCAAGAATCCCAAGAAGTAACATCCTCGCCACAACAACAAGAAATATAAGGGTCCCAAACCTACTCAAACAACTTTTGATCTGAATGGAGACAAAGGAGAAAAATATAAAAATAATAAGACTGACAGACATTGCAACTTTTGTGATAAATATGTTCATGATGAGTCCAAATATTTCAAGATGATGGCAGCTTTAGAAGCAGTGATGAAGGAGCACAACGTCAATATTGATCCTACTTCTTCTTCTTCTTCTCATGGACATGCACTTTCTACTTTTGGTTTCTCCTTCAATACACCTTCTACTTCTACTTCTGATAAGTGGCTTATTGATTCTTGAGCATCTTATCATATGGCTAAGGATAGAGACATATTTTCTACTCTAAATGAATGTAACACCAATAAAATATTTGTTCGTGATGATAGATCTCTTAGTGTTGAAGGATATGGAAAAGTATAAGTAGAAAATGGCCATTTCAATGATGTATTATGTGTTCCAAGTATTTCTTGTAACCTTCTATCAATATATCAAATCACTCATTCAGGTGAAGGTAAAACCGTAGAGTTTTCACCTCACCATGTTGTAATCAAGGATCTAAAAGATCCTAATCATGTTCTTGCAACTGGAATTGCTGATGATATTACCAAGTTGTACATGTTTGACAACTTTGGGTCATCATCTTTTTCATTAGTTTTTATTACTCATAGCGATGACTTGAGAAAACTTTGGCATGAGCGGTTTGGTCATCTAAACTATCACTCATTGCAACAACTATGTAATCAACAGATGGTGACTGGTCTTCCACTTGTTTCATGCAGAGATGGTGTTTGTGTCAGTTGTGTTCTCGAAAAACATCATCAGGATAGTTTTGAAAACGATGCCTCTTGGCATGCCTCGGTTCCTTTGCATCTTGTTCATAGTGATTTGTGTGGTTCACTTTCTTCTCCTTATTTTTCTGGGTGCAAGTATTTCTTAAATTTCATTGATCAATTTTCCAGACGTACTTTGGTTTACTTCTTAAAACTTAAGAGTGAAGTTTTTGACAAGTTTTTGGCCTGTAAGACCCTTGTAGAAAAGCAATTTGGACATCATATTCAAAGGTTAAGAACAGATAATGGAGGCGAATATGTGAACAATAATTTTACAAATTACTGCACTACACAGGGAATCCAAATGCAACACACTATTTCATATATACCACAACAAAATGGTGTTGCTGAGAGAAAGAGTTGCACATTAAAAGAAATGGCTAATTGTATGATCCAATCTAAGGGATTAAGTCTAAAGTATTGGGTGGAAGCCATCAACTGTGCAAATTACATTGTAAATCGCACTCCCACAAAGGCTCTTAAAAATATAACACCAGAAGAAGCTTGGACTAAAATTAAACCATATGTAAGTCACTTCTGTGTATTTGGCAGTATAGCATGGGCTCACATTCCTGATGAGAAAAGGAAAGCATTGCATCCTAAAAGTGAGAAGTGTATATTTGTTGGTTATTCTGAATATGTCAAAGGTTACAGACTTCTTAAATAACATTGTAATGAAATTATTATTAGAAGAGATGTTAAATTTGATGAAGATCTCTTGTCCTGTGAGCCTAATTCGACATGTGTGCCTTCTTTGGCCTATGAGCCTAATTCAACGGTTGTGCCTTCTTCGGCCTATGAGCCATCTTCGGTGTGTGGCCTTCTTTTGATCTAGTTTCTTCTTCAGATGATGACAGTGAGGATGGAAATCCACCTCCACCTTCTCACCCTCCTCCAGATGAGTCCTTTGAACCTGAACCAACACCATCTCCATCACTTCCTAGATGGGTCCATTCAACACAAGAAGTAGCTGGTAATCTTGTCGGTGATCCTTCATATCAGCGTTGGACATGTTCACATTTCTAGCGAGCCTTTCTCTTTTGGATCAAGTTTCAGAAACTCATGATCCAAAGACATTTGCAGAAGATTCAGGTCATCTATATTGGGATACAACAATGAATGAAGAGTATCGTTCTTTAATGGAAAACGATACTTGGGATCTTGTAACTCTTCCAAAAGGAAGAAAACTTGTCATATGTAAATGGGTCTACAGAACTAAGTATGCATCAAATGGAAGTGTTTAAAGAAACAAGGCTCGTTTAGTTGCCAAATGATTTTCCCAAGTTGAAGGAATTGACTATAATGAAACCTTTTCCCCTGTAGCCAAAATGAATTCCATCAACCTTGTTCTTTCCTTTCCCGCCTCACATAAATGGGAGGTCCATCAGATGGATTTTAAATCCGCCTTCTTGCATGGAAATTTGCAAGAAGAAATATACATGGAACAACCTTCTGGCTATGTCTAGAATGACTCTAGCCTTGTTTTCCTCCTTAAGAAATCTCTTTATGTTCTCAAGCAAGATCCTCGAGCTTGGTATGCCAAAATGGACACCTTTCTTATTGCCACTAGATTCTCTAGATTCCATTATGATCCTAATGTCTATATCAAGAAAGTAGGAAGAAATCTCATAATCCTTTTCCTTTATTTTGATGACCTTATCCTTACTGGTAGTGACTCAAAACTTTTAAACCATGTGAAAACTAGCCTT
This sequence comes from Picea engelmannii, assembly GCA_009831015.1. Lineage (NCBI taxonomy): Eukaryota > Viridiplantae > Streptophyta > Pinopsida > Pinales > Pinaceae > Picea > Picea engelmannii. The sequence continues at coordinate 444,179 of ML802645.1, read as the reverse complement.
AAGAAGAAATTTGAAATGACAGACTTAGGCTTTTTGCACTATTTCCTTGGCCTCCAAGTTTTGCAAACCAATGAAGGATTTTTTCTTTCCCAGTCTAAGTATGCTTGTGAACTTATTTGTTTCTTTCACATGGACGATTGTAAACCAACCCCTTCTCCCTTCCATTATGGAGTCAAGATTGTTGCCACCTATACTTCTCCTGAAGTTGATGCCACCCTGTATCTTTAGTTAGTTGGTAGCCTCTTATACTTGACTCATACCCATCCTGATCTTTCCTTTGTTGTTGGTCTTGTTGCCCGGTATATGAAAACGCCCCATGAAATCCATTGGAAAGTAGCTAAAAGGATACTTCACTATGTTTGTGGTACATTTCAGTTCGGGATACATTACAGTTCAGGGGGGACTCCTTTATTGGTTGGTTTCACTGATTCAGATTGGGTCGGCGACCCTGATGATATGAAGTCTACTACAGGTTATGTTTTCAACCTTGGTTCAAGACCTGTAACTTGGGCCTGTAAGAAACAACAGGCTATTGCAATTTCTTCAGCAGAAGCAGAGTACCAAGCAATGGTAAATGAAAATCAGGAAGCCTTGTGGCTTCAATAGATCCTTTCAGAGTTTGGATTCTAGCACTAGCATCCGACCAACCTTTGGTGTGACAATCAGAGTGCCATCAATCTCGCCAAATACCTAGCTCAACATCATTGTAGAAAACACATTGAGATACACATGCACTTCATCAGAAAGCTCATTCATGATCAATTTATTGAAGTGCTCTTTTTCCCTACAGAAGATCAAGTTGCAGACATTTTTACAAAGTCTCTTATAGAAGCAAAGTTTTCCAAACTTTGATCTATGTTAGGAGTTCAGGAAGTTGTCATTAAGGGGGGATAGGCTCTAATGCCTCCTTCCTTCTACTATCGTGTCACTATTGTAAATCCTTCAATCCTATCCCAATTTGTTCTTAAGGGGGGATGTTAGGATATTTAGACACTTAGCAGTTTGTTAAGATCTACTTGGTCTATTGTGTCGTTAGGTAAAAGTGTGTTTTCTAGTGTGTTTCTTTAGTATGAATTAGTATGCATTTGTAGTTAGGAAATATGACAGTCATGATATGTTCCCGACATAGAGTGATCTAATGGTTCATACTCTCCTCGATCTTAATGACCATTGATATGTGGTTTAACGCCTGATTGGTCCATGATATCTATTTAAAAAGCATGGAGGTTCATTTGTCGATGATCGATTGTGAGAAAATATCTTGTAAAATCTCTATTTAATCTTTTTCTTTGCATTAATAAACTTCTCCAAGTGGTCGCATTGGCTGGCATCGTGGATGTTTCCCCATAAGGGTTTTACCACGTGAAAACATCGGTGTGTTGATCTTTTATCTGGTTATGTGAGTGGTTGCTGAAGGTTTTCGTCCTCTATTGGAATACCTGTGTTGTCTAACAAATATGGCTAGGGAGGTTATAATATGGAAAAAATATAGAAACTTTAGCAGGGGCGCTAAAATAGCAGGGTTACCCAGATCACAGATTACAACATGATCGATGGTCACACTTCATTGCGAGGACGAAAAATGATCGAACACTAATTTTCTAGAGAGGTCCCGCCATTGAAACCATCGTATAGCTTATGAGGTATGTGGAAGCTTGTGGTGGATGGTAGGGGTCGAAGGAGTGTGGACCCAAACCACCCTCAACAACTTTTGTAATCACGTGCTTATATGACGTCAGGTCACCACGTCACTCCGAGATATTTTCATGATGCACATCTAGTTGTCTCCAGTGGCCTCCAATAATGCGTGTGCACACCAGGATCAATGCATAATTCATCTCTGTCACTTCGAATCAGTTTCTGACACAATTATAGTTCATCCAATGCATGCATCAGTTCAGTCTCAGAGACAGTAACAACTTTTAGTTAATCAATTCCAAAACCATTTTAGATTAAATTAATAAGTTGTCTTCTATGTGTGATAAGAACCACTCTTTTTTATTAAGTCAAGTATGAAGTAGACATTGATGTACTCCAGCAGTGTTTTAGTCACGTTAATTAGTCATTCTACAATTGTTAATGTAGAGTTAAGTCTCAGCCCCAGATGGACGAGAGCCTCGACAACTCTGATAAATATGCAGTTTATGTATGTTTAAGGGGTCTATGGTTTTTTCAAAGATCCTCATTTTTTGGATTTGTAAAGAAATATTTCAGAGCTACCTTAATTGAGAAGTCTTGTTTAGGATCAGAGACAATTTTTTTTTTCATCAAAAGCATGTGTGATTGGATCTAAGGAAGAATTATTTATGATTTGGTCTCATGGATGGATGATGTAACGAGTAAGAGCCTTTGAATCTATTGATAATTTATCTGATTCAATGTTTTATAGTTCTTGTCTCTAATGATGGAAATTAAATCATGTTTTTAATGTGTGTTTAATGATTAGAGCTAAGGAAACCATTTTTCTTTCCATCGTTTATTACATGCATGTTTCCTTTCGAAATTGTATCTCAGTGAATAATTGAAATACCAACAAGTTGATGTATTAGTACTAGGATTGTCATAGGTGTAAGAATCATTGTCTGCATGCTTGAGCATGAGGGTTATCCCAAGCTCAGCCTTCTTCAGTAGTTAATCATTTACCCTTTGTTACCCAGCTAGTTTATACCATCATTTATCTTGTATCGATCCCACCTATAAGAGAAAATATAAAAAAGAGAATTTTCAAACTGAAGGAGGAGATTTCACAAGAAGACATCTTGTCAATCACTACGTAAATCCCATCGATTAATTGGTCGGATCGCAAGATCTGGAGAACCATTCCACCATTAAACGTTGTAGATTATAATTGGTCTTCGATGGCGGGTTTGGTTCCTACTGTTGATTTAAAGGGATTTAGGACCCCTCAACAAAGCGAAATATTCTATTAGGTATTATTCCATTTGACTTACTCTTCCTTATTGTTAGGCCTTATTAATATTGGCCTTTATTACATGGAAATATATTATTCTATCTACATGAAGGGTTAGGGAGGTTAGGTCCCTAACATTCCCTCCCCCTTGAAGAACAACCTTGTCCTCAAGGCTTGAGAAGAGGAAATTCATGGAGAATGGAGGTCATCTCCTAGGTGGCATCGTCTGGAGTTGTATCTTTCCACTAGACTAAAACTTCATTGATGGTTCACTAACAGAGATGACACTCGCGATGGTAAAATATTACTTTTTGATACAACCAGACGGAACCTTCTTCATCCAACTCAAGGATATTGGTTTTAGTTTGGAACTTAGTTCCAATAACCTTCTTTAAGAAGTAGACATGAAAAATATGATGGAGCTTCGACTGACTGGGTAGAGCTAACTGATAGGCCATCAATCCTACTCGCTTGAGCATGGTATAAGGACCATAAAATTTGGAAGCAAGTTTTTGACAGTTTTCAACTTTGAGTAAAGTATGCTTATAAGGTTGTAGTCGAAGAAACACCTAGTCCCCTTCAACAAATTGATGTTCAAAACGAACTTGATATACTTTTTACTTCATGCAATTTTGAGCCATGACCAAATTGTCTTTGAGGGCGTAAAGAATATCCTCTTGGACTCTAATATTTTCTTCAATCTCCTGAACCTTCGAAACCTCATCCATATATGAGAGAACCGATGAGGGATTTTGGCCATATACTACTTCAAAAGGAGTCATGTGAGTATTTGTATGGTAAGATGTGTTGTACCACCATTCAGCTAGGTGTAACCACTAAGACCAATGAATTTTCCTCTCAAATCCAAAACACCTCAAATAATTTTCCAAACACTTGTTGACAACTTCAATCTGGCCATCTGTCTGGGGGTGATAGGTGATGATGAGATGCAATTAAGTTCCCTGTAGCCAAATAAATTCTTTCCAAAAATTGTTGGTGAAAGTGGGATCTTTATTAGATACAATAGAATTAGGCATGCCATGAAGCTTGAAGATATTATCCATGAATATTTGAGTCACTTTATATGTGGTGAATGGGTGTTGAAGAGCACAAAAAAGAGCATATTTGGAAAGAAGATCAACAACTACCATGATGATTGAGTTATTTCCTGATTTAGGTAAGACAACAATGCAATCCATAGAAATATCTCACCAAATAGCATGGGGGATCAGAAGTGGTTGGAGTGTGCTCAGAGATTTCATTGTTTCTCCATTGTTACATTGATAAACCCCACATTTAGACACAAAGGTGTGGATGTCCTGTTTCATACCATCCAATAAAAAAAAATATTTGACCCGTTCATAGGTTTTGGTAAACCCTGAATGCCCAACTATGGGGGAAGCATGAAGTTTAGAAATCACCATGGATTTAAGTTGTGATTTATTTTAAAAAATACAGATAGCCTTTGTAGATAATATCTACATTAAGCCAAGAGTACCCTGGAGAAGTTGGAGAATTTTGTTGCAATTGGTGGATTATGCTAGAAATTTTGGGGTCTTACAACCATTCATGACGAATAACTTGGAGTCAATCTAGTACAATGAAAGAGGTGGATAAAAGGGACTCGTCTTCTTCATAAATCTGGGAGAGAGTGTCAACAACTAAATTTTCCTTTCCCCTCTTGTAAATGATCTCATAATGATATCCAAATAGCTTGGTGACCCATTTTTGTTGCTCCAATGATGAAATTCTTTGTTCTAGAAAATACTTGAGACTATGATGATTAGTTTTGATTTGGAAGCGTTTTCCCAACAAATAAGCACATCGGAGATCTAGAGCATGTTGAATAGAAAACATTTGTTTTTTATAAATGGATTGGCCCAAATGTCTCTTTGAATTTTTTTTTTATTGAAGGCCAAAGGCATGCCATCTTTCATGATGATGACCCCAATTCCTTTCCCGAAAGCATCACATTCCAGTATGAAAGTCTTGGTGAAGTATGGAAGTTCTAGGACAGGGTTCGAGCGCATAAAATCTTTCAAGGCTTGGAATGAGTGATCAACAGCTGGAGTCCAAGTGAAATAATTATTTTTAAGGAGAGAAGTGAGAGGCGCTGCAATTTTTCCATAATTATGAACAAACTTTCGATAATATCCCATTAAACCGAGAAAACTATGCAAGTTCTTAAGAGTTTTAGGGTGAGGCCAATCTCGCATAGCTTCAATTTTCTTAGAATCCACCTAGACACCATCATTGTCAACAATATGACCCAAGTATTCCACTTTTGAGGCTCCAAAGGCACATTTAAATTGTTTGAGGAAAAGTCGGTGCTTAGAGAGTAGATGAATAACCTCATTCACATGGGAGAGATGGGATGTCCAAGTTTTACTATAGATGAGAACATAATCAAAGAAAACTAAGAAAAAATGAAGGACAAAAGGACATAAGACATGATTCATAATACTTTGGAAAGACGAGGGAGAATTACACAAGCCAAAGGGAGTTACCAAGAACTGATAGTGATCCTCATGAGTTTGAAATGGAGTCTTCGGAATTTCTTATTCTTTCATATGGATTTGGTGGTATCCAAAACATAGATCAAGTTTGGTGAAGTATTGATCACCACTCAATTCATCCAATAGGTCATCAATGACATGAATGAGGAATTTTTCTTTGATTATGAGTTTGTTGAGGGCGCGAAAATTAGGACACATGCACAAAGTAACTTCTTTCTTCAGTACCATGACCATAGGGGAAGAATAGGGGTTGGTGCTAGGATGGATAACACCTGCTTCTAGAAATTCATGAATTTTTTTATCAATTTCATTCTTTTGGGAAAAGGGATGACTATAAGGGAGAACATTGGGAGGAAGATTGCCTAGTATGAGAGGAATGGAATGGTGATGGACTCCATGGGAAGGGGGAAGTTCTTTGGGAGTGGTAAAAACAAATTGGCGGTGGGAGAGGATAGATTGGAGGTTGGGATGCAAAAAGGGTGTCTCAACAGCATGAATGGAGTGTAGCTGGGAAATAATGCCAAAATGACCCTTTTTGAGGAGCTTTTCCAAGGTGGTGAGACATTTTTCCCAATCTTGGTTGCGAGTGTGAGCCATGGGGATGGGACAGGGGGGAAATGGGACTACAAAGAAATGAGTTATTGGTTATTGGTACCACTATGATCAGTGAAAAGAGAGGAATTCAAAGGGGTAGAATCCCAATAGGGGTGTTGGGAAGGGGTCTGATCCATAGAAAAAAAATTTGTTGAAAAATGATAGGTATGACTATGATCAGGGCGAAGAGAGGAATCCAATGGGATAGGTCGGAAATAATGGTGTCAGAAGGATCCATAATTTTTTAATTTGTTTTTACTCCTGTGGAGTTATAATCCGATCTGAATAATACTACAATGACAAAATGGCCAAATGATTAACATGAATAAATGTGTAGGAATTGCGCAACTAGAATGTTGAAGGCATAGTTGCACGGCAATATATCTTGTCTATTCTATTTTTGTTTCCTCCCCAAGGGTTAGGGTATTCAAGTTTTCTACAAACAAGGGTTTAACCTGTGCTATATCTCTCTGATATACATGAGGGGTCCAACAGTAGTACTCGACCCAATATCTCAGGGTACCAACTAAGGAGGATATACCATACCCTTAGCCATACTACCCGACTACCCAGGTACTAGAGAGTATCTTCCCGAGTGTTGTTCTCATTGAGACTATAGCAGTCAAGAGGTCAATTGGTTGATCTATAGGGGGCTTCAATATATTTAGTCTGATCCATATACAGGTGTTTTCTGATGCACTACCACTCGAAGGGGTACCAACACAGGTTACAAGGGTGGTCAATAATGTGAACTTAAGTAAAACTTGTATTTATTGCATGTATGATTCCCTGACCATGGATTTATGCGTTGAATGACATATCTCTGTAAATTTAAGATGTTGGAATATGTCTCTACCCTGAAAAAAATTAACCCACAATTTTCTGCCAAGGAAAGTGATGTGATACCACTTGTAAGGTACCATATCTATTATAATAGTATGAAATAGAAATAATGTAGAGAATAATAGTGGAACAACACAATAGATGAAACCACAAAACCAAATAATACCTTTATTGATATGAAACAATGTTCACTTTCCTCTTCGAGGGGTAAACCTCATGCAAAGCAACGCTCTATTAAAATAATTCTCAAGAAAAAACGTATCATACCCTCTACTCCTATTTATACTAAATCTATCTATCCAAAAGAACAATCTAGAGGAAGATCCTTCTAAAAGTAGAATCTTCTATTAGGTATTCTTTCATTTGACTTATTCTTCCTTATTGCTAGGCCTTATTAATATTGACCTTTATTACATGGAAATATATTATTCTACCTACGTGAGGGGTTAGGGAGGTAATAGAAACAACTGGTAGTTAAAGCAGACTATCATCTCATGGAAATAAATTTGTATAGGTTAGGTGCAGATGGAATATTGAGATGATGTGTGATGGAACATGAAAGGCCTATGATACTCATAGAGGCGCATGAAGGGATTGTTGGAGGACATTACGAAGGTAAAGAAAAAGAACAAAAAAATTTGAGTGCAGGGATATGGTGTCCCACACTTCATAAAGATGCTAAAAAGAATTGTTAGGCATGTGATATATGTAAAAGGTTGGTAAATCCATCCAGGAGAGATGAAATTCCTTTAAATCCATAGGTTACATTGCAAGAATTTGATAAATGGGCCATAGACTTTGTGGGGCCAATCAACCCACAAGCAAGAAGATCACGAGCAAGGTACATAATCAATATGACAGAGTATTTGACAAAATAGGAAAAAGAAACACCCATCATAGACTGCATTGCAGAGACTACTGAGCGATTTCTATTTGAGAATGTAGTCACATAATTTGGATGTCTACACATATTACTCAGTGATCAAGAGACACATATCTTGAATAAGACAATTGTAGCATTGGTGGAGGAGTTTAAAATTCATCATCAGAAGAGTACCTCATACCATCCTTGGGCAAATGGGACAGTGTAAGATTTCAATAAAATCATAGAGAATACTTTGACATATATATGCAACATAGGGAGATATGATTGGGAAGACACCTTTCAAGTTGTTCTATGGGAAAGAAGTAGTAATTCCAATGGAGTTTATTCTACCTAGTCTGGGCATTGCGTTGATTATTGATATTTCGCACTCTAGTGCAGTAGAGGAGATATTATCACATTTGGTAAAGCTCAAGGAAGATTGGTTTGTCGCAAGTTTCCATCAGCCAGTTCAAAAGGAAAGAGAGAAGGCATAGCATGATAGACACATTAAACAAAAAAAGTTCCAAGTCGGAGACTTAGTATTACTCTATGACAGTAAGTTTATGCAACATCTAGGGAAGTTTTGAGTGCATTGGTTGGGACCCTATGTGATTCAACATGTGACAGAGACAGATGTTGCGTAGTTGGAAACCTTGAATGGAGAAGTCCTTGGAAGAATGGTGAATGGGATTCGGTTAAAACTCTATAGAGACAGCCGACAGTCTGTGTAGTAATCTGGGATACACCATAACACATGTATCATAGTAATTGTATTATAGTAGGGAGGTAAAAAATAGAAAACCATATAAAAAGTAGAAAAAGGAATAAAAACAAACAAAAAGTAGATATAGAAAAAGAAAAAGATTACAAAGTACAAAGGAATAATAAATTGTGAAGAGGGAAGGATTGTCACGCTATTGGGATGGAACTATGCCAATTAAGAAAATAACATAGAAAAGAAAAACACTGTAAAGAAAAAAAACACAGAAGAAAGAACAATTGTGCAATATAGTACTAAAAATACTGTTAAAGGAATTAAGGCAAGGAAATGACAGCTAAAAATTGTTATTGACAGGTCGTAAAGACGTTGTATAATCTTAAATGGTAAAAGTAATCGAAAATCACAAGAGACTGGCAATACAAGGAACAAATCACATGATGGATTTGGTAATAATGTTGAATTTATTTAACCATTCATCAACCTCGTTGGCGGATTGGAAAAGGTACTTAAGCTGTGAAGAGACATGAATAGTTGGAAAGGAGGCACAAAAGAGGTTGAGGGTTGCCAAGCATGAATTATTGTTTTTACGAGTTGCATGCAAGTGAGAGAGAACAAGTGTGAACCAGAGCGACTCAGATATGAACTACAACCGCACCAGAACAAACATAGAGAAAGTAAAGAAACCTATAGCATGAATCAATGACCCTTTTGAAATTTGGAGCGCCATTAGTAGCGACATGGAAGAAATCAAAACAACCATCAGTTGCACCAGAGGTTGAGGAAATACCTAGAGCTTCAGCTTCACAAGAAAAATTCTACAAGGACTATATACCACTATGAAAAGACAACGCTCCACAAGTTAAAGTACCAACAGATGGAAAATACCCACTGGAAACACATTTAATCCAACCTAGTGTAAGTATTGAAGGGGACGTTCTAGGAAATATTTCTTCCCTCGAGTTTGTAGATCACAATATCATAGACGAGCAGAAGTTTCCCTAGTTGGATAGGGAAAATTACTTGTGCACCAAGCATGTACCAGGAACATGAGAAATACTTCTTGAACCGCAAACATGGGTAGAAGGATTGGACAAGTTAGAGATATTGAACCTAATGGATATTCCCCACTTTGTACATAGTCTGGAAATCAATGCATGTGTCAATTTACTACTCAGTTATGTCCATGGAGGAGCATTTTGTCTTGACCCACCAGTATCAATTGATACTGTATTAATTTTCCGGATCATAGGGTTACCAAAAATAGGAGAGGATCCAACCACATTATTCAGTAAAGAAGGGGAGAAAGTTGAATCAAAATCCATGAAGGAGAATTTTCACACATTCAGGGTAAAAGGGGGGTTGGATGTTGCAAACATCAATGATGATGGTGTCTGGTTTACAACATTGGTGTTGGCCTGCAAATTGTTGAGGAAGTGTTGCAAGGATGAAGTGCTTGTTGTAGTAATACAAGTCGCAGAAAAATGTGTGGAGGATTCCAAATGAATTGAGCCACATTCTTGGTGAATAAATTTTTGGCTGACTACATAGAGGCCCAAGAGAAAGGAGTAGAGTTTGATTATTCATGGATTCTTATTTTGATTGCACTAGTAGGATGACAGGAACCGGGTTATTACCAACATATGAGAACCATTGGTAGAGGCAATGCAGTTGTGTGATATGCCAATTTATGTAATACGACAAATGAAAGGAGGAAAACATAAACAACGTTAAATTTTATGTATACTTTTATGCAATCAGTTACATCATTGAACATAGACCACACTTCATTGCCGATACAGTAGAAACCTATTGATAGATTGTGTGATTTAAATCATCGATGCACCATATATACATGAAGGCAAAAATGGACCATGTGTGCTATTGGCTTCCAACTAGTTATAGGTTGAAAACAACTGATGTATTCATGATCGCTAATTATTGGGAAGCCGAGTGGAAAATCCCATCATAGAAGCGCAATCCACAGTCCCCACAACAAGAGAAAAATGAAAACATCACAGGAAGGAGCTAGGAGGAGTTGCATGCAAGAAGATGAAAGTGAACAAGGTGCCCCCATTCTATAATATGACAAATGATGACATGGACCGAATCATCTACCAAGTACAGTACATCGCAAAGGAATTCATTGAGGAAGCTACAAGGAAACAAGTAGAAAAACACCAGAAGGTGAAGGATCAATTAGTAACATTGCAACAACTCTTGGAAGCATCTTGAATAACAACAGAGCGTAGATCGGGGGGAGGAATGTCCACAATTATAGTGGAGGAAGAAGATATTGCTAATCTATTCTTGACTGAGCTAGTAGTTGGGAACAAATCGTTACAAATATAGACGAATGCAATTGAGTTCCCAATACCCGAACTACAAAAATAGATGAAAACACTGAGCCATTTTAACACAGTGTTCTCACGAATGCCTATACATATACTACAAATATTGAAAATAGGTATTTTTCATGATATTACGCTCCATTCATATGAATCAAACCAGGAAATGACAAAAGTGATGGATGAAAGGGCTCAATTGCAACAACATTACACCACTTTTATACAACAAAAGAGAGAAGTTGAAAGAAAAGAGGAAGCAACAATGAAGGAAAAGAATGAGGCTAAGGAAAGGGTTGAGAAATCTCTAAAAGAAAAGGAAGAATCCAAGGTAATGGCATAGAAGACACAAGCGGTCGTCGAAAAGTTGTACAAGGAAATTCTAGAGGTACCGATGGTAGTAGAGGCTACTATGGAGGAGAAGGTCTTGAAAATTGGAAAATTCATCAAAGGCTTTCGCATGAGAGTCAAGGACCTAGATTTTCATAGTACACCATGAACACCACCAGAGGAAAGAGTAGGAAGGGAAAGAGAAATGATGAAAGACATAGAAAAAATCATGAATTTGGAGGAAGAATGCATAAAACTATGCAAGGAAAGAACACAAATATGGAAAAACATGGTAAAGGATCCAGAAATGAAGGTTGTGGAAGAAAAATTAAGAGAGGAATAGGAAAAGGCCTAGAAATATTCATGGAGAATAAACACCCTTCCATGGGCTAAACAAATGGAAACCATTTTGTCATAGAGGCAGTCATACGTGGAAGTTGAAAAGATCCAGGATCAATAGAATATCCTTCAACAATGCTTACGAGCACTGCAAGAAGAAGCACTTAAGGTGATAAGAGAACCGGAAACCGTGCAGGGCAAGGTGAAGTAAGAAACACATGAAACATAATAAAATATTATGTCTTTGACTGTGTAGGGGGTAGAAGAGATTGTTGAAAAAGAGGAAGAAATATTAAAGAAAGTTGCGGTAGCTAAGGAAACCTCCCAAAATTTCATCAAATCATGGAGGAGTGCGAAACAGGCCTGAGTGGCTTGAGACGAGCCACACGTGAGTGTTGGGGACCTATTGGATAGGCATTGTTGAGATAATATTCATGAAAATCCTAAGTATGGAAGAGGTGCACAACAAAATAAGAAGAAGAAGAAAGACAAGGTAGGCTCGGTAGTGTGCAACTGAGGCACATTTAGGAGTACAGTGTGTAGTTGGGGAATAAAGTTGAGGAATAAAGTAGAGAATAAGGTAAGAGAAGAAAGAGGGAAAAAATGAAAGATGACAATCTAACATGCTAAATATAGAAGGACACAAAAAATAAGGAAGAACATTAGTCAGAGTGAAAAAGAAACATGCATATGGAAAAACAAGTAAAGAAACCCGAACAACTCAACTTGAGTTATCATGAATTGTAATAGGGTTTTGGGCTAAACAAAGTAGGGTTTTAAGCCCTAGAATTTATTTATAAATATGTAATGGGTTGGTAGAATAGGGGTTCTTCTGGAGTGGCATTGTGGATCCTATTCCAAGATGTCGATAAGTTCATGTCATTAAGGAGAGTGATAGAATAGGTTGAGAAGGGAAAAGTCTATGTCGGAATATTAAGGAGATGTTGCAGAGAGAGAGAGAGAGAGAGAGAGAGAGAGAGAGAGAGAGGCTTGTAATGCAGAGCGGCTAGGCTAGAGGAAGAAAACGATAGCATGATATATCTTTGTAAATGCAATGTGCAAGACTGAGACAATTATAGAAAGAACATTAAAGAAGCCAGTCATTGTGGATGTAGCCCAAAGTTGGGTGAACCACGTTAATCATTGTGTTTACTTTTCTTTTATGTGATTCGTCATGGATATTTTCTTGATGTATGTTAGACTAGATTTATATTCTATGCAATCATTGTGCAATGGTTATGAATGTTACGATATTTGGTTTATGCCACAATATGAAGTACAATGGTAACATATAACTGAATTTACTAAGTAATCTAAGAAGAGAAAACACATAATAACATGCACTAAAAAAATAAGTAATAATGACAAGGACTATCACCTCCCATTCCCTCACTACTGCAGAAACTCGGTTCCTACAGTTCCAATAGATGAGTTAGGTGAGACTTCACTTTCATGTAGGTGATGCCGAAAGTCCCAGTGTCTGAAGGGTTTTGTTGGTCAATATAACTCGAACCTAGGGTCTTACAACTGCAGGAATGCCAACATCCCTACTCATACCTCCAACGTGAATTTGGTGTAGTCCACGCAACCGAAGAATCCTCAATAACCTGGAGGAAAAATTAAGAGTGATAAGAAGGAAAATTTCAATATTGAGAAAATGACTAATCCCACCCAAAACAATCAAGAGAGTGGCGCTAAAGAAAAGGGGAAGAGTCATCTCCCATGCACTATTTGTGGCGAGGACTACCCTACTCACCAATGTCCTAGGAAGGATGAGATCCATGTTTTTTTGGCACAACAAAGGAACCCCAAAATATTGTTGTATTAACTCGTCTTCTCCCCCCTCAACCTCAACACATAGTTGCAACAAATCCTGCCCCTTCACAAGGTTTCATGGAAGGTACCCCTCATCATGAGGGGTCTTCCTCGAATTCTTTAGTCTTCAACTGTGACCACATGGTCAATATGCAGACTCAAGACAAGAGCTATGACACATTTGAGAATATTCATATTGTGCATGTGCTAGCATCTTCTTCCCAACATGGTGGCCCTCTTCAGATTGAGAAGTCATATTTTGACACACCTATTCACCCCCTGAAGGGAGTTCTTTGACGCAAAACACATAATCCAAGCACAATGGATTCCCACAACTATAATATTTTGGAATAATTGGCCCAGGAACCCTGTTCCATGTCTCCACTCGAAGTTATCCAAACCTTCCCAACACAACCTAAATCCTTGTTTTCTTCCATAGGCAGGGTTGATCCCTCATAGTCGAGTTTGATAACCTTTGATTATGATCAGATTACTCATAGGCTCTCCCATCAAGTTGCCTTCCATATCAAATTGAAATCGATGGGGAAAAATGTCTTCCACACCATGGTTGATGAAGGACACTCGACTTGCATCATTTTTATTTCTTGTTGGAAGGCCCTCGACTCTCCTAAGATCGATTCTTCTACCACACTGTTGAAAGAATTAGATGGACATATGTTCCAACCCCATGGAATAATCACCACCTTACCCATCAAATTAGGTGGTAAGATTGTCTTTGTTGTTGTGGAATTCGTCAATGCACCTCTTGAGTACATATTTCTACTTAGGCACACTTGGTTCTATGAGATGACTATCATTTTCTTGTGTGTCTTTAGGGTCTTAGGATTCCCTCATCAAGGGAAAATAATGACAATTGATCAACTTTCATTTTACATCCCATACCTTGGATTAAATGTGGGGTCTATTTTACCCTTTTTCATCAATACCCAACAATCTAATATGAGTGTGGGTGTGGGGATGTTTAAATATCCTTCACTCTTGGGAATTTTTCCCCTTCCCCACCACCTATTGTTGCGAACATTGCTCTAATAAATATGATTTCTTCATTTACCAGTGGATCACTTTGGTATTCCAATCCTTGGGTGGTACCTTGTACTGAGGATTTCGAATCATATGGATCATCCATGTCTCTTACCCCAACATATATTTTTGATACAAAAATCCCATAAGCATCCATTGATATTGGTCAAAAATTCCATACTCATATGGAGTTTGATCAAACTACTTCACCCGTATGGGTTGTTGACTCTCTGAGTTCACATGATTTCCTAGATACCGAGTCTCCTTTCGATAAGGCCATCCTGGATATCATGGATTCCTTAAATAAGCCTAAGGATGAGGTGATGAATCAATGATATTTTCCTAATTCATAACCAATGAGAGTTAGCATGATGATTCAGTATTAGAGACTGGGGGAATTTTCTAGGGCATCCATTAGCCCTCCCAATATTAACCCTATTTTTCCTCGGTTATCTCTTTTGAAACTTTCCATTGAATTCTGTGCTTCCCATTATACTAAAGATTTATGTTTCGTGCCTCCTTCATGTCTTGACGGGTATCATCAAAAATCTTCCCTAGCTCATGAAACCACACAAGATGATTATATTCAGTCGTAGAGATTTGTTTCTATGTGGCATGGCCCCAACATGATGTTCATATGATGCCAACAATGGCTTATGAGTTCATCGATGATGATCAAGATCCTTGGAAAAAGCCTAATAATGGGCTCTACTTTTCATGAACCATCAAAATGCATAGTTACTTTTACATAGGTGTGTGGTATGCACACTTTTTCTTTTTTATATATCATATCCAAAAAATCCAAAAATATTTTGTTTTTTGAGATTTCACTACACATTTTGATCCCGGAATCTATTTTACATGTATTGACAAGATTATGGGGACTTTTGTAATGAAAATGTAACTTTCATTGAACTTGAGGTACGTGTTCTTAAAAACGACATATAGGGATATGGTTTTCCCTACATCCATGATTTTCATTACTAACCATCCATTTTTCTATCACATTCCTTAATTTCGATCCCATCGGGTTGCGACATCAGCCACTCCTTTTTTGCACATCGTAACTTGCAAGATAGTGCCTACCCTTCATGGGTGCCCTAGTTAGCACCCATATATCCATTTGGTACCCATGTTGAGATTTCCCATAGGCCCGAGAACCCTCCTATAGTCCCGTCATGATTTGATGTTGAGCCTCATTCCTCTCTCTTCATCTATATTTTTTCCATATCCCATGGGGTTCCCAAAAATTTTGTGTTTCTCATCGCCTATGAATTTGTTTCTTACATCATTCATCCCACAACTGCACTATTTTTTTCCCATATCCTACTTACCGTTATTACAATAGCCTTTGAACATCTTCCTCTTTCATTATTTGGCCTCTGTTTTGCATCCATCTACCCATGGAGAGAACAACTGCTAAGAGTGTATCTCACTTTCCAGTACCATTTGTATTCATTTTTCTTAGGTCAGTTCCATGCGCTTGGAACATGGGAGAATGTTGTTAATCCACGCGTTCTCTCCAGACGAGTACACTTTTATCTCTTTTTCGGACTTGTTAAAGGACACAAAAAATACACAACCGAGTAACCTTTTATCTCTTTTTTCGTACTTCTTTAAGGACAAAAGAAAGACACATCACAAGGATACTTTTCACTCTTTTTGGGGATTGTTAAAACTAAACAAAAAATACACTATTGAGCATACTTTTATCTCTCTTTTGCGCTTGTTAAACCATGAAGGAGATACCAAAAAAAGAGTGGGGGTTTTTCCCCATTAATCTATTCTCAAAATGGTATCATAAATTGAGTCTCCCTTGAACATGGCACATGTTTCAATCCTCATCACATAGTTGGGTTTTACCTTTCCTAGGATTTGTCTCAGTAATATGAGTTAGTAATACTCCTCTAGCTGATTACTCTTCTAGTAATTATAGATAGTGCTTCAGTGCCTCCTTCATTGTTGCACTATATTTTTCAATCTCTTGTGCCTTACTTCCAAGTCATTATTGTGTCATGCTATATGTTAAAAGGAAGTTTAAGCCTGAGTTAGCCATCTACTATTTTTTTTACTTTTTAAGTCGGCCATCCCTATGTCAATTGTACTTGGTGATACTCTCTCTTCACATCATCTCTTAGTGTATGTTTCATGTCGATTGATGGAGGGTACATTAAGGATCTCCTTCGATGGATCTCTTCCTATAGACTTCAACACATTATCTAGGAGAGGGATTTAGAAACCAACTAGTACCTTGGAACTTGTAGTCCTCAGTATCAGGCCTCCTCACGATCGACATTGGGTTTTCATCATTGAATTCTAATCGATTGATTATACGAGTGTTTGACATCAAATCCTCTATTCACATTCACTATATTGTACCAAGTACCTTGGTGTCCATCTCCTTCATCGGTGGGTCCCCTAGCATCTACTAACGATGTACATCAATGACCAGTAATCAGACGGTTTCTACCATGCTCAACATCAACTCATCTATTCACATGTTGTAGATTCATACCATCAGGGTTTGGGACAAATACCTTAGGTTTGGAGCCACATCATTCATTTACAACATCCCCTTCAAAGTTTCAATGGATTATATCACTTGTATATGATTACTTTGAAGACTCCAGGAGAACTTTCCTCAATGCTCATTGCATCCCTGATATATGTGTTGTGACATAGATCCACATTGTATTTTCTCATGGCTATGATCATATCGATGACATAGATCCACATTTTATTGGCTCATGGCTATGATATTTTTGATGACATGGATCCACCATGTACTTTTTTCATGGCCATGGTCTTGCATTTCACTTCATGGATCCACATTGTACTATGTTGGCAGCTATGTTTTGTTTCTCTTTCGAGCATGGGTATGCCTACTCCAAGGATGATCTATATATGTTGACTTGATGTCTAATTGTAGGTACTTATTGGTTCCTTGATCTCCAAGATCCTTCCTTATGTGACTCGTCACCATGAATTTTTGTAATGTATTTCGTCTGTTAGTTCTTCTTCTGACCTCACACATTAGGGGGTATCTATTGTATTTGTATTTTCCACCATAGGTTGTGAAAGCATGTTATTATATGTTATGAGAATAGAAGTACATAACTAAGTAAAATTCTCATAATTATTTCACGAGGAAATAATTATTTTGTCACAATTTTATAATTATGAAATAAAAATTATTTCATAATTGAGAATAAACTCATAATTGAAAATAAAGTTCAAAATGAGTTGGAAAAAGCTCATAATTGAGCATGGAACTTGAGGAAAATACTCATAATATAGAGAAAGTTCATAATTAAGCATGAAACTTGTGCATGACTTGTAATTTCTTAGTTCACATGCCATCAAGTCAATCTATGACTTGAAATTTTTTAGTT
>ML802645.1:415211-426412 GCA_009831015.1 Picea engelmannii | reverse complement strand
TTGAAGGAGCTTGGAGATGGATCTTTGGGACTACACCAACCAAGGATACACAAGGAAAACCTTCAAGAAAAGGTTTGTCACTCCATCAAATCTTGGTATAAATATAAATCTGACTATTTGGATCTAGGGAAAACCATAGGAATATATCCCCTCTGTCTATCTTAGATCAAGGGTAGATCCAAGGGAGATATGTCTTATCCGTAGACTAGTTTTATCTGTAACAATGTGGCTTCTATAAAAAACCATAACTGACAACACTCATCTCATTATCATACTTAACCAAGCTTTCCATCACTTAAGCATGTCATGCCATCATGCAAGATTTCTCAAGGCATGGCCATCCATCCTTGCAACCTATTGCCATATTCAACCATGCCTATAGTGGCCATCTCAAAAAATGAACAAAGGAACTCATTTCCAACTCCAAAACAAAAACCTTTTGCATATTGTTTCACTCGATTAATGGGGTTTGACCAATGTGTTGGAAAAATCCAAAATCTATTTTTTATGAAAGTTATCTCATGAAAATTACAACCTTAGTACACCAGACTCATCCCTTACCTTTGTTAAGTGAGACTACCCAGTGTCATCCCTTACATTTTCTAAGTGAGACTACCAAGTGTGTTGTGGATTTAAAAAACTAACAATCAATTGGAATGGTTGCCTATGAGTCATGCCACCTATATTTCTAATATCGAAAACCTATTAATGCTAACAAGATTCCATGTAATACTTCATGGAATCAAGGCCATATGAAAAATGTGTTTATATATGCTCCTTTGTTATGGGAGACCATATGAAAAAGTGGTTATGCTTAGGAATAGAAAATTTACTTATGTCCTACCTCCCTACATACTCGTAGGGATTCTTGTGCAATGTCATGGATCCATGGACTACTTTTTGTAATAGATGGTTTATCTAAATTTCGACCACGGTCTTGTATGTTTTAGGTTATCTTAAAAACCTCGCTTGTGCGTGCACATCCATATTATGCAACTTGGCATTATTTGTTGAGGTGTATGGTTTTTTTTTATGACCATACTATCTTATATCATTTATGATATGTCTCTTTAAGTGAAGGAAAGTGTTAGTCAAAGTATACATGTAACATCCATGATTATCCATTTTTTTTTATAGGGTTATATGTTATTTGAGAATTGCAACTCCGGGTATTGGGGGAATTTTATTTTTAAATTTTTCTCATTTTATAACCTTGAAATATGCACTTGAGTAAGGTATCGATAAAAGAGTTTAGCTTTTTTGTTTTGGATACTTATGAAATTTCAGTTGAATTATTGGCTATTTTCAATTTCAAGTGTTAGGGAATTCCAAGTTGTTGTAGGAATAGGTCAATAAAAAATTATCAAAGTCTAGTTATGAATAGATTACTAAGAGGTATGGACTTGGATTCAAGTCATTTTTTTCACTCAAATTTACGGATTACGGTGCATTTGGCTAGGGTTGAATCTTTTTTTAGGAGGGGATGATTTTTGTACAAGATTTTAGAAATAATGTTCTTATTGAAGAGGAAATGAAGTCTTAATGTTAATGTTATTGATTTCAAACTCAATATGTACACAAATTTATAAAGGTAAAACTTGATGTTTTTTTTTTTTAAATGTAATTTCAAACTCAATATGTAAGTTTGGTCTTTTTATGTACACAAATTTGTAAAGGTAAAAGTGGACGTATATTTTTTTATGTGATTAGGAATGCTCAAAATTCCATCTTATGTGTTATGTTAGTTATGTTGTGCTAACATGATTAGATCAACAAAGTCTATTCCTCACTTTTAAAATGGTTTTGTTACTAAAACAAGGTGTCCTTCACAAGGTTCATGTTGGTAAACTCTAAATATATACTTTCTCCTCTTTAACAAATCGTTAAAAATCGTCGTATCATATGATCAAGTCTAGGGTTTTATAAGACATTGTTATTCTAGATAAATGGTTTACTTTTCAATATTCACAAAAACAAAAATACATCTAGAATGCATCTTGCTACACAGATTGCTATATCAACCTATATTGACTAAAAAGAGCACATGTAACATATTCGGGGAAGATTTTAGGGACTAAATTTTGTCCATGCGTTAATTCTCAATGCTTTTTCCCCAAAAAAAAGATTTACCAATTTCCTTTTTTTTTTCTAAAAATGAATCACCAATTACCATTTTTTCTAAAAATGATTCAACCAAATTCTATAGGATAAAATAATTTTACCTTAAAATCACAAATTTTTTATAGAAATTTATATAAAATCCTTAGAAATTTGAATATTTTTACAAAATTTCGCCAAACATTTTACAGTTTGCATATTAAGAACTAATAAAATCCCCCAAACTTTTTACATTTTAAGATAAATTTCCATCCTTAAAATTATCTTGAACATACCTCCTACTACCCAAATTACCACATCGAAAAAACATGAAATGAAAAAATTAATCAATAACAAATATTCATTGGAAAAGTTATCCTCTATTAAACTTTCATCTATCAACCATGAAAGGATTTGCCATCACATTGTCTCTCCATGACTTATCTAAGTATGGGATTATATGTTACTTGGTTTAAAATCATAGTACATGAGAGTTCAATAGTAGATCATAGAAGGGTTAACACAAGCAAAACCAAAAGGTGTTGTCTAAACATTCTACGTTTTGGTCATTTTCGTTGGAATCCAACGATATAAATGTGGATGAAATCATTATTTTTTGTTATTTAAATTGCATTTTTGAATGCATAAGTGAATTCAGCGTGCTAAAAAACTTCCTGACACTCAAATTATACAAACTTGGTCATTCAATCCTACATATCCAACAAATTTTCATCAGATTTCGAATAAAAGTGAAAAAAAAATATTCTCATAAAAATCCCAAAACATAAACATAAATAGACTACCTCAAACCAAAACCAAAACCTCAAAACCTTAAAAGTGATTTTGACATTACACCCTAGATAATGGAATTATAAGAAGCTTTTCATTAGAGAAACACATATTTTTCAATTTACTTGGTCAACTTATTTATGAAAATAACTTATTTTCTCCCGAGGATATGTCTCTTGAGAGGTTGAGCTTCCCCTTACGATTATGTGACTTCATTCACGAGATTTGGGTGGAAATTGTTTGTATAAATGGAACTCTTAAACTAAATGATAATTACTTTTAAATATTGCATAAATGATAGAGGATTTTAAATATATTAATGAATTAACTAATGATTATGTTTTTTTTAATTATCATATGTATTTCTAAACAAGTTTTTCTTGGTATCCGTAAGGGAATGTTTTTAGAGCTTTATTGGGATGTAGCATTTAGGTAATTATTTTGATAATTACTATTATCACTTTGGATTGTATGAAATTAAATTTTAATAATTTGTATGTTTAGATGTTGAATGTTTTGTAAGTTTGTGTTGAATATACATTATTATAATTATTGTGTATATGTGTATTTAATATAGAGTTTAAGGTTAAAGACTGATTAGAGAAGGATGTTTATCTTAGATATTTTAGACATAGATATGGATATGATGGACATTTTTTATATGAATTTAGACCTAATATATATCTTGGATATATGTTTTGTTTGCTTATATCATGTGATGAAGTGAACATGGTACAAAATGTCTTATGTAAAATGTAAATATGAAATATAATGAAAAATGTCTAAGAAACACAATGAGGATATGTCTACTAAAAGAATGTGTGTGTGTGTTTAATATAGATTTTAAGGTTGAAGGTTGATTCTAAGAGAAGGGTGAGCATCTTAGATATTTTAGACATAGACATGATGAATATCTTATACATGAATTTCGACATAATGTACATCTCGAACATATGCTTGGTTTTCTTATATCATATGATAAAGTCACCAAGATACATAATGTATTATGTAAAATGTGAATATGAAATATAACACAAAATGTCTAATATAGGAGCACAATAAGGATATGTCTACTAGAAGAAAGGAGGCATGGGGAAAATATTATATTTCATTGTGTCAAATCAAGAACTTCACACCTTTTGAGCAAGTATCATTAACGGAATTCAACACCACCTTGACCTTATATGTCTAAATAACAATACCTTAATACCTTGGGTGTTTGTGGAAGAAGTGTATGTCTCATGCAAAAGTGAGATATATAAACACGATTTTGGTTTTCGAAGGGATTTCATTCATTCTTGCTACAATATTTTCACAATTACAACTACCTCCAACATGTACCAAGAACCCATGTGCTTGAGAATAGGTGTGATCTAGTATAAAAATAAAGGGTCTTTTCATTAGTATAAAACAAATGACTGATATAGATTAAAAAACCATGGACATGATGAATAAAGAGGTTGGAGAAGGAAGAAACATGTCACTGTGCATGTTTATGATGAGTATTGATTGAATTTGAGCTAAGGAACAACATACTCAATGTCTTAGAGGTAAATCTGATAGCTTTCAAACTTGTCTTACATGTATATATAATTACACTTGTTGTGATTAATTTCTCAAGGGAGTGAATCTACAAAAGGGAAATCCTCGATCTTGTGTTGTGGATGATTGAGGGGATGCTATCATTGTTTAGAAGGTTCTTAGGGAATGATGGCATTAATAATTTATGGTAGGTATTTATACTTTGTAAAGCCATAAGCATTAGTGGATGGACTAAATGAGAAATAGAACTTGTAACTATTTATTTTCCCTTATGGCCTCATAGCTTGAGAATATATGATTGGGAGCTGAATCACTTCTACATAACCAATTTTTTGAACAAAATTAATATAAAAATTACTCATATTTATTTTTGAATTATTTAAATTATTTGAAATATAAACTTTATACATAAAATTATATATATATATATATATATATATAGAATGTAACCATGAGTTGAAAGTAAATCATTGGTTAAATGAATAAAATTGATATGTACTTAATAAATTCATTTTCTCTCTTGTAGCTATTAAACATAAGGATAAATAAGTGAATGTGATATGTTTAAAGAGATTTATATTTTTACATTTATAATTAATTTATTTAATTGTATTATCAATTAATTTATTTGTTTGTTTTTAGAAATTGATTTCTTATTCCATTTTCAGAGTTTAATAAGGTGTATTTTCTTACAATTAATAAGCCATTATGTTAATAGGAGGTATGGATTTCTTAAAGTTATCCCTATCCATATAAAAATCATGATATATGGAGACTTATATGTCATCATCAATCAATCCTTTCAAACAAGATTAAATATTAAAAAAAAATAGTAAAAAGTTTTTAATGTAGTAAAAGCCATTCTAACATACATAGTGGTTAGGCATATCCAACTTTTTACTATACATGTAGGAAAACATACTAAAGAGGTACTATGGAATATATCTAAATCATGGTATATGGAAACTTATATGTTATCACCATCCAATCTTCTCAACCAATGTAAAATATTAAAAAATATCAATAAAATATTTTTGTGTATTAAAAGCAAGTCGAACATACACTATGGAATATAACTAGTTAAATGAACATTTTTTAAGCAATAACTATAACTATGGAATATAACTAGTTACAAATCAATTTTTGGTTATAAATCAATTTCTCTCATTAACTTAAAGATCAATCTTCTCACCCAGTTTAGAATAATAAATTTCTTTTAAATAAAATCTCTTGTATATTATAAAAGCAATTCCAAACCACATAATTATTAAACATATCTCACTTATTAAATAAACATATAGAAAAGCATGTGAAAAAAGTGTCCAATTTAAAATAATAAATTTATTTTAAATAAGAGCACTTTGATATCATAAAAACAATTCCAAACCACATAATTATTAAACATATCCAGTTATTAAATAAACATATAAAAAAACATGTGAAAAAGTACTACATAGTACTACAAGTTGAGCAAATATGAAATATTCTCTATAAGAAGTCAAAATATCCATCTAAACACAAAACACTTTGTCTTCACCCTCTCTGCACAAACATTTTTATATACACAAAAACAATTTGTCTTCACCTTCTTTGTGCAAACATTTTTATATACAAGTTTTTATTCTTTAAAGATAGCAAAAGAAAGTGAGGTCAAGTAAGTTGAATCCTTTGTTTCAGAGAGGCAATGAATAGTAATATTGGTTTTATGAATGTCTTATTGACTAATATTTAGTCAGTGAATAAAATACTTATGCGGGGCACTATAATGTCGACTTAATTGCACCGGTAAGCTTTCCACAGTGATATTTAGTAGGTGCATTAGATAGTTATGTGGAGCACTATAATGTACACTTACTTAGCTTTACACAAATTGTTGGGGCACCATAATGCCCACTTAATTGCATCACTGAGTTTTATAGAAATCATTGAAGTTGTAATATTTTTCGTATGCTACAAGACTTTGAAAGTTGTAATAATGTCTTATGTAAAATGTGATTATGAAATATAACGCAAAATGTCTAATATAGGATCACAATAAGGATATGTCTACTCGAGGAAAGGAGGTATGGGGAAAAAGATTATATTTCATTGTATTAAATCAAGAACTTCCCATCTTTTGAGTAAGTATCATTAAGAAAATTCAGCACCACCTTGACCTTATATGTCTAAATAACAATACCTTGGGTGTTTGTGGAAGAAGTGTATGTCTCATGCAAAAATGAGATATATAAAACATGATTTTGGTTTTGGAAGGGATTTCATTCATTCTTGCTACAATATTTTCATAATTACAACTACCTCCTATTAATATTATGGTAGTTGCGAGAGGTATTTACCTCCACGTGTGAACCTGACGAGAATAGAAGACTCCATAAAGCAAGAGAAAACCCTAATGAGTTGGCTAATAACCCTAGAAGTCTTGTCAGCTCAAGAATATAATTAATATTAGGTTATTAGCCTCCAAGAGAAGAAGTCATCCAGAAATAATAATAATATACTGAATAGACACATATCCAGAAGGAGAAGTCAGCCCCAACAAATCTGGCAGAACCAGTATAAATACAGGGCGCCAGTTCTCATTTGAAAGCATCTCAGAATTGCAGACAACAAGTGGTGCACACTGCAGTTCCCAGTTTGGTGTTCACATGTGGAGGAGAGCTGCAGGTGCAGCTGCTGCAGCTAGCAGTTTTAGTGTTGGCTTAGACTATCTCTTGGCTAGGGTTTGGACTATCTGATCAGCTATTATTGGTGCGCTATCCTTGGAGGAAGATGCACTACACCTTGTTGGCTATCTAGCCTAGGGTTTTCTTCCGGAGTAATTCTCAGTCAAGGTTAAGGTGCTCAAAGGGTGGCTTAGGCCTATGGTTGGGTGACGAGGGTAGTGTCAATGGTAAAATGAGCACACAATCTTCTATATTCTAACAGGTTATAGGCCCACACCTCCTTCATTCAGTCTAAACGTTGGAAGGAAACATAGCCGCTAGGATATTGAGCTCGTTGAGGAACTATCGCTAGGGTTACTAGCAAAAGAAACTCCCAAGACACTGTCGCTAGGGTTACTAGCAGGAGCAATTGCAGAAACCCTAAACCTCTTGTTGAAGAACCTTAAGTGAAGAGATTGACCTAATCTCCGAACATATCAGTGTGCCCTAGCTTAGTGCATCTCCTAATACTCTCAACAAGCCAAGATGTGAGGTTTGAATTTCTGGTCAAATCTAGGGTTTGACCAAGTCAAGCAGCCATGACGAACTCTATGAAGTCTGAGAACAAGTTAGATGGAGCCTCTAACTTCAGAGCATGGAATACAAGGATTTACCTCATCCTTGCCAAGAATAAAGTGTTGGATATCGTGAAAGGAAATATCGTGAAGCCAGAGTTTGAAGAAGGAAAGGAGAAGGAACCGCATAACGTTGCAGCTATGGAGAAGTTCAAAGATGTTGACATCAATGCCATGAGTATTATAATGGATTCCATAAAATACCACTTGATACCCTACATCTCCCATCTTGACTCATCGAATAATATGTATGATTCCCTAACAAATCTCTTCTCAGTCAGAAACATTGGAAAAGTTATGAGTCTGAAGAATGAGCTCTGTGATATGAAGATGAATGATGAGGACAACATAACATCATATTTTGTGAGTATCTCTCAATTAAGAGATCAACTACAAGCTATTGAAGAGATCATTTCAGAGAAGGAATTGGTAAACATAGTACTCAATGGTATTCCTAAGACATGGGATGCATTTGCCGCAAGCATGAACACAAGGAAGGAGTATCCTACATTTGAAGAACTTTGGACTTGTTGTGCTCAAGAAGAATCAAGGATCAGTGAAAAAGAGAAACCCTAAAATAAGTACGATGATCAAGCCTTCACAACAAGATTCAAGAACTTCAGGAACAAAAGGAAGTTTGGTTCAAGGAGGAATCCAAAATCAAGAGAAAGGCATTTCAAAAGTACAATGCTTCAACTGTCAAAAGTATGGTCACTACAAGAATTAGTGTCCCGAGCTAAAGAAAAGGAAGGAGAAACACGAAGCATCGATTTCCGAAGAAAAGGAACCTACAAAGAAGACTAAGCAGGATGGAAGAGACTTCTTCTTCTAAAAAGGTAACAACACTCTTCTTATTTCTTGTACATATCTTATTTGCATCATCTCTGTACATATCGTGCATATCTATAATATGTTCCAAGAAGAACTATACCTATGGAAGAACAAACAAGATGGAAATGGATGTGATTAKATAATACACATGAAAATATGAGATACAAATCATGTGGAAGCTATTAAGCCAAATCAATCATGAAGAGACTCAATAGAAGCAAAGACAGAAAGAAGTCAACAATCGAGAGGAAATTGGAAAAAGACTTATGACGTTTATAAAATACAACAAGATGGAAGCGTAGACTCCATTAGACAAGAGAGCCAATTATACATTGCAAAAGACAATAAGGATGCAGATGGAAGCATGGACTCTATTAGACGGAGGGAGTCAATTATATGCACTCTTACATGAAGCAAGGGTTAGGAGGGAGCTAATCCTATGATCCATTGAAGATGATGAAATATATATATCCATGGTAGCAGTCATGAAGGACAAGTACGTGTTCAGCTCAACCATAGAAGAAGACTTCTTCGAAAAGAAGCTTTAAAGTATTCCTGGTTGTCCATCCAGATCCGTAATCCTATGATGAAAAGAAGAAGTGGAATCTCTAGGGAATGGAATCTATGAGAAACTCCATGGACCCAAGAGCTAAAGAAAAACATGAAGAAGAACATGAGTATTCCAAGAAAGAAAGAGAAACCAAAACAACCAGTCATTGTATCAAGAATCACAAGATTACCAGCCTAATATGAACTCACTAAAAGCAATCAAGCAGAAGAACTGAAAGTCGTGATGAAGAAACAATGTATGAAAGACTTATGAATGAAATCATTGCGAGATATAGAACCAGAGATTCTCCTAGATGGAGGGAGAAGACTATGATGATTACTTGTTCCAGTAAACCAGACTTATCTCTACATAATTCATTATATCATCTGCAACATCCATGAGTCGGAATTATACATCATATGAATACAAAGAATTTTCTCTAGAGAAATTGAATAAAGAACGTATGAAGAGCAATCTCAAGACTTTGAGGCATACCAGAAAGAGACTCTTATATGCAGATAAAAGAAGATAACTTGGTGGAGAACCTCCAGTGCACAACAAAAGCGTGGTGAAGATTTCCTATAACATCAAGATGACTACTCAGTAGATCAGATATCATGATGACTGTTAAGCCCTAATATTAGCTCATTACCCCTTAATTGGGGCATATTAGATTAGTAATGTTATTTTATTTATGCCAACTTTAGGCCATTAGTTGTAATTATACCTCCTAGTCTCCTATATATACCAAGGAGACATTTTCATTTTCAATCATCTTGTACTTGAACATTTAAGTGGGGTAAAAGGAGGTTGCCCCCTCGAAGAGGATTATTATCTGAAATTCTCTCTTTTTCAAGGCATTGAGTACTTTTTCTAAGGATTTTCTATGCTATATTGATATTTGGTTCTTAACATATGGTATCAGAGCTCAAGGTCTTGGGGTTTTGCTGCTACATCTTAAACACCTTGGAATTTTCGCTATAACTTTTTTTCTACAGCATTTCATAATGAACAGATTGGAAGATATTTAGTATACAGATCAAGGTACGTTGGGTTCAAAATTAAGCTCCTGAGGTCTTATACTTTCGGAGATACAACTTGTACAAGATAGGGTTTTGGAATCGTCCTGAACTGAGTCATTGCGGAATTTTCGCTATAAAAATGTTTATGTAACGTTTCAGACCCTAAGCTCCAGAGGATATTTACAAAAATTAGTAAGGTATCTATGGTAACAATTTCATCTTTTGGGTCATCTTAAATTTTTAGATACACCCTATGTAAGATAGGGTATCAGACTAGTCCTATTGACTAGTCTCAAGAAGGTGTTCCAGGTAAAAAAATCATAACTTCTTCCTAGAGTATCCAAATTGCATGGGACTGGTTGCATTGGATTTTGGATAGTCTTTAGTATTTCTGGTGCGAGTTTCATAATTTTATATCAATTATTTTGTGCGAGGCACACTATACAAGTGAGATCTCCTGGAAAGGCCAAAAATCGGCAAGTTGTGGGGAAGTTACCGTAAATTCCACTTGGCACATCCAATTTTGATCAGACCTATGGAATTGCAGAGAAAAAATATCAGAAAAATACATAAAAGAAAGTTTCATACCTAGAAGGGTCGAGAATTGGGAGATACAACAGAAGAAATATTGTCTAGAATAACCCCCTCAAAATCAAGGTTCAAAAGTGATACTTGGCCAACATGCCACCCAAAAAGGGAACTTCTACACCAAATAAGCCTCCAGAAAATCTTACTTGGACTCTTGATGAAGGTGAAGAAATGTGTAGGGACATAAATGAACTACAAAATAAGATGGATTCAATGGAAGCTAAGTTGGATACTAAGATAGATGGTTTAAAAGGGGAGATCATGGAAGTATTGAAAAATTTTGTAACAGAGAAGACACCTGAAAGTGAAAATGCATCCCATGAAATTCATGATGAGGACACAAGGAAGGTGAATCAAGAATCGAGAAACTCCAACTTTTGTTTGAAGACCAACCACATTCCTAAGATTGATATGAGGAAGTTTGATGGCAAGGACCCAATCACATGGATACTTCAGATGGAGCAATTCTTTGATCTCCATAATGTGCCACATACACAAAAGGTAC
>ML802645.1:378698-415111 GCA_009831015.1 Picea engelmannii | reverse complement strand
TCAATGGTAAAACAAGCACACAATATTCTATATTCTAACACCTCCAACATGTACCAAGAACCCATGTGCTTGATAATAGGTGTGATCTAGTAGAAAAATAAAGGGTCTTGTCATTAGTATGAAACAAATGATTGATATAGATGAAAAAACCATGGACATGATGAATAAAGAGGTTGGAGAAGGAAGAAACATGTCATTGTGCATGTTTATGATGATTATTGATTGAATTTGAGCTAAGGAACAACATACTCGATGTCTTAGAGGCAAATCCAATAGCTTTCAAACTCTTCTTACATGTATAGTTACACTTGTTGTGATGCGTTTTGATGGCGGCGTGAGAACCACTCTATGTCCACTCACAGGATCGTTCAAATTCCCCTTTGAGACGAATTAACTCTTTCAATTCCCTGCTGGAATCCCTAATGAAAACCTAATCCACAGGTCATTCTCTTTTCCCTGTCACAGCCTCTGCACACACCTGTGACGTTTCCCCGATTTAATTTTGGGTTTCGAGGTTTCGTGATCCCCGACGTCAAGAGTTCCTGACCTCTCAATCTCCCGACCTTCGATTTTTCGATGCGCCAATACGCGCCCTTTTTGGTCTTAGCCCCTCCTGGCTATGCTCTAGTCCATGCGACCTCCTCTCATAAGACCGCAACCTTAATCCTTGTCGGGATTTGGGGTTTAGCGACCCTCGATGTCATGAACCTCTGTCCCCGCAATATCTCGATCACTGATTTGTCGATACGACACTTTATGCGTTAGCCCTCCTGGCTAAGCTCTTGGTCCACATGACCACTATCCCCGTGACCGCAGTCTTATTCCCTTTCGGGGTTTCGGACATCGCAATGCCGAAATGCAAGGACACTTTGTCCATGGGATCTCCGATATCCCGATCCACGATTTCCCGATGTGGCTCTCCTATCAGGACCTTTTCTGGAGGCCTCGATCACTACCACACGTCCCCTCAAGATGGATGGTCCTGATTGCCTCTCGTGATTTTACGATTTCAAATGTCCCAAGCGTCTCGTCCCCAAGACTCGCGAAATGCCGAACTCCAATTCTCCAACTTGACTTCCTATTAGGACTTCCCCTGATAGTCTGGATCTCCGCCACATGTCCCCAACTGATGGACAGCCCTGATCCAATCTCGTTGTTTCAGAGCTTTCAGTGCTCCAATGACAGAAATACTCTGTCAACTCAAAACCCTGGTAGTCGATATATCAATGGGTCGCTCGATCATCGCCACCTGTCTCCTCAAGATGGACGACTTAGATTTGTTCAGGGTTTTTCCCATGGAAATCCCCGATATCCTGTCTTCGAGACTCCTGATTTCCCGATCGACGAAGTCCCGATATCCCAATGGTCACGTCTCAAGTCGGGATTTCTCCTTTGTTGTTCACGAAGGTTTAAGCTCCGTGCAACTCTCGACAGATCCGAAGGTTTTCAGGTATTTGGACCAAGATCCGACGGTCTAGATCCGTTCTTCCTATGTGCTTACTCCAGAGGCTAAACTCCGCACGTCTTCACCCGATCCAACAGCTGACGGGTTCCTTGCTCTAGATCTGACGGTGCAGATCGTTCCTTCCTCTGCGCTCCTCCTACTGCTTCCTGGACGTGAAAACCAACGGTCCAAATTCTATCGGCTAATCTAATGGCCGATGCTACTCCTCCCGAGCTCTGCGCTTTCCTTCTCTTGCTTGGAAGGATTTCCAAGTTTCCAAAGGCCTCGACCTTTACCTTCCCTCTTCTTTGTGAACTCTTCAACTCTGAGCTTTGCCACGTGTATGAAAATGTTGTTCCTCCTGATCTTTTACTTCTGAATCCCCAAGGGATTCTTAGACTTTTGCACCTCTACAGAGTCTTCATGCGCACATAGTTCTATCTCTCCTGAGCTCCTCAACACTCAGACCCCTAAGGGATTTTGTCTTTCTTCTCCCTCAGATGGAGAATGAAATGGATGCCCTCCTGGCTATCCTTCACTCCAGCAACCTCTTGCTGAGTCTACTAGGGTATTCAGCAACCCTGTGAAGATCCCTCAGTGGATTCTTCCTCTAAATACCAGAACTCAAAGATTTCTCTTCTCCTGTGCCTGTCTTCACACTTACTCAATGCCCACCTGGGAGAGTATCTTCTCCCAGAACTTTCAACAGTTTTGTACTCTTCTATGCACTCCTTGCACCTGCTCAATGCCCACTTGGCAGAGCTCTCAGAATCCTCAGTGATTTTGGCTTCTATCTGAACTCACAACAGAGTTCTTCCTCTATGCACCACTATGCATACGCTCGATGCCCACTTGGCAGAGCTTCACAGAACTCCTCAGAGCTTCTGTCTGCAACTGTGTCTCTCATACACAGCCTTGCCTCCAAGGTGTTCAACAACCTTGAGGTCTTCCCTAAGTTGTTGATTGCAGCTGCTGTGCCCACCTGGCATGTCTCTGTCTGACTCCGCAGAGTTCAAAAATGCACCCTCTGTGCACGTCTATCAGAACCCATAGCGTTCTGTCACACCCTCCTGGTGTGAAGCCTCAAAGACCTCTCAATCCTGAAATCCAGAACTCCTGCAAATGCACAACTACAGTATACATCTACAGCATAAAAGAACACTCACAGACATCAATTTAACACAAAGTAATGCAGGAAAAACTACTCTTTGTATTAAATATGGCAAATGCCTGTACTTTACAAGGTGTTCTCGAGCTCTCTCTAGCTCTCATCTTACAACCACTACTCTCTATTCTCCACACTCAACTCACTCAAAATGAGATCTGAAATCTCTTTTACCTGAGGGGGATCCTCGAGCTCTTCCCTCCAACCTACCTACCCTATTCAATTACATTGAATGGGATGTCTAGTCCAGCATCTGGATCTAGATCTTAGCCTTACAAACATCAAAGCCGATCTTATCTACAGCCTGCACAAAGGCACGACTCTATGGCTCAACAGCCTAGACATTAAATTACATTCAATTACAAAATAGAAGATGAGGGATGCACCTCTCTTCATCTTGAATGCACGCGCTTGACACGGCTAGATGGTTGGCTGGCTGACGTGGAGAGATGCTCCTACATCATACTCCTCAACTGCAAAATCATGAGCTCCTGCTCATGATCTTCCCATCTCAGCTGTTGAAATCCTCTTGGATCCCAAATCATCCTCTGGAGCTGTTCATCTGCTCCATTCTACTATTGTTTTTGCTGCTTATCTTCCGCCCAGCTTCTCCTTCCTGGCAGTCTCTATTGACTCTACCATCAGCCTTATGATATCTTCCATCACCTGGTCTAGCTGCTCCAGTGGCTGGCTCTGTTCATGCAATTTCCTTAGCTGCAAAAAGTTTTGGCACATGGGTAGATCATTGTGATCTCCCATGCCTCCTTCATCAACTTCCAACTTCACCTGTTGGATGTGCACGCTCTACACTTTCACCCTTCTCTCCAGGGCTTCTATCTGTTCCCACAGATCAGCAAAGCAAGTGTTGTCTGCTTGTTCTTCTACTGCTGCAAGCTCCCATGTTGCAGTCTTTTCAGTCCCCTGGCTGAAAATATTGAGCCATTCCTTAGAATGCTCATCATCCTCNTCCAGGGCTTCTATCTGTTCCCACAGATCAGCAAAGCAAGTGTTGTCTGCTTGTTCTTCTACTGCTGCAAGCT
This sequence comes from Picea engelmannii, assembly GCA_009831015.1. NCBI lineage: Eukaryota > Viridiplantae > Streptophyta > Pinopsida > Pinales > Pinaceae > Picea > Picea engelmannii. The sequence continues at coordinate 411,462 of ML802645.1, read as the reverse complement.
CCCATGTTGCAGTCTTTTCAGTCCCCTGGCTGAAAATATTGAGCCATTCCTTAGAATGCTCATCATCCTCTCCTGCTTCTACTGTCAGCTTCAGTGCTGCAGCTTCCTCAACTTTCTAGCTGAATATGTTGAGACACTCCTCAGAATTCTCATTCTCTTCTTCTACTGCTTGGGCAGCTTCCAAAGTCTACTCCAATTCTTCCTGGACAGTCACAGCTGACTGTTCTCCTGCTGTTGTTGCTTCATTTGCAACACAAACTTCCGCCTCCTCCTGTGCAAGTGGTAGGAATATCTGAATTCCCCCAATCATCATACGTCCTTTCGAATCCTCCTCCTCTGTCAGCTGCACCTGCTCATCTAAATCCATTTTTGAGTTTATGAGACCCTCAGATAGTCTCATCTGCTCTGTCAGCTCTTCTGGCTGATCCCAACTCATCTGCTCATCCCTGCCCACCTGGCAATATGGGATGCTTCCACTACCCTCCTGGTAGTCTTCGAGATCCCGCAGCGATCTCATTTCATTGCCCCGCTGGCAATGTGAAATTCCTTGGCTATCCTCCTGACAGTCTGTGAGATCCCGCAGTGATCTCAACTCGTTGCCTCCTTGGCAATATGGAATTTCTTCTCTGCCCTCCTGGTAGTGCTTGAGATCTTCAAATGATCCCATTTCATTCTCTTCACCGAGAATGTCCCCAGTCTCTGGTTCACATATCTGAACCATTTCTTCTTCTGGTCCATTGAAGTTTTCAGCATACCTCAACCATCCTTTCAACAACCTACATTGTTTTCTGATCGTCAATTCCTTGACTGGCCATTTCATCTTCAGCTTCTTCATGGGCCACTCATACACCCATCTTGGCTTCTTATCCTTCCGCATCTTCAATTCGATCTTTTCTATGTCTGCCCTTATTTCAGCGAGCTCTTTATCCATCTCTGCAAGCTTTTCTACTTTTCTCTTCCTCCCAGCATGCCTATGGCCTTCAGTAACCATGGTGTTGTCTCTGTCTACTTTCCTAGCAAACCTGCTGCTGTCACTTTGCACTAAGAGTGTTACCAGCTTCATCCTCCAGTCCTCCTGACTGCTTATGGACTATTGCCTACCTGCAAACAAATCCTTACATAGTCTCCAACGCTCTATCTTCCTTTACCTTCTCGCTTCACCTGAAATATACAAGTGAAGTTCCCGCTCTGATACCACTTGATGCGTATCAGAGTGCTCTAGTTCCTCTTTCTTCTCTTGCCTGAAATATATAGACAAGATTCAGGCTCTGATACCACTTGATGTGTATCAGAGTGATCCGGTTCCTCTTTCTTCTCTTGCCTGAAATATACAGACAAGATTCAGGCTCTGATACCACTTGATGGTGGCGTGAGAACCACTCTACGTCCGCTCACAGGATCGTTCAAATTCCCCTTTGAACCGAATTAGCTCTTTCGATTCCCTGCTGGAATCCCTGATGAAAACCCGATCCACAGGTCCTTCTCTTTTCCCTGTCACGGCCTCTGCACATGCCTATGACCTTTCCCCAATTTAATTTCGGGTTTAGGGGTTTCGTGATCCCCGACGTCAAGAGTTCCTGACCTCTCGATCTCCCGACCTCCGATTTGCCGATGTGCCAATATGTGCCCTTTTTGGTCTTAGCCCCTCCTGGCTATGCTCTAGTCCATGCGACCTCCTCTCATAAGATCGCAACCTTACTCCTTGTCGGGATTCGGGGTTTAGCGACCCTCGATGTCACGAACCTCTGTCCCCGCAATCTCCCGATCACCGATTTGCCGATACGACACTTTACACATTATCCCTCCTGGCTAAGCTCTTAGTCCACATGACCACTATCCCCATGACCGCAGTCTTATTCCCTTTCGGGGTTTCGGACATCGCACTGCCGAAATGCAAGGACACTTTGTCCACGGGATCTCCGATATCCCGATCCGCGATTTCTCGATGTGGCTCTCCTATCGGGACCTTTTCTGGAGGCCTCGATCACTGCCACGCGTCCCCTCAAGATGGACGGTCCTGATCGCCTCTCACGATTTCGCGACTTCAAATGTCCTGAGTGTCTCATCCCCAGGACTCATGAAATGCCGAACTTCGATGCTCCGACTTGACTTCCTATCGAGACTTCCCCCGATAGTCCGGATCTCCGCCACATGTCCCCAACTGATGGACGACCCTGATCCAATCTCATTGTTTCGGAGGTTTCAGTGCTCCGATGACAGAAATCCTCTGTCAACTCAAAACCCCGATAGCCGATATACCGATGGGTCGCTCGATCATTGCCACCTGTCTCCTCAAGATGGACGACTTAGATCTGTTCGGGGTTTTTCCCATGGAAATCCCCAATCTCCTGTCTTCGAGACTCCCAATTTCCTGATCGACGAAGTCCGAATATCTCGATGGTCAAGTCTCTCGTCGGGATTTCTCCTCTTCTGTTCACGAAGGTTTAAGCTTCGTGCAACTCTCAACATATCCGAAGGCTGTCGGGTATTTGGACCAAGATCCGATGGTCTAGATCCGTTCTTCCTGTGCGCTTACTCCAGAGGCTAAACTCTGCACGTCTTCACCTGATCCAACGACTGATGGGTTCCTTGCTCTAGATCTAACGGTGCAGATCATTCCTTCCTTTGCGCTCCTCCTGCTACTTCTTGGACGTAAAAACCAACGGTCCAGATTCTATCGGCTGATCCAATGGCCGATGCTGCTCCTCTCGAGCTCTGCGCTTTCCTTCTCTTGCCTGGAAGGATTTCCAGGTTTCCAAAGGCCTCAACCTTTACCTTCCCTCTTCTCTGCGAACTCTTCAACTCTGAGCTTCGTCGCGCGTATGAAAACGTTGTTCCTCCTGAGCTTTTACTTCTGAATCCCCAAGGGATTCTTAGACTTTTGCGCCTCTGCAGAGTCTTCACGCACACATAGTGTTGTCTCTCCTGAGCTCCTCAACACTCAGACCCCTAAGGGATTTTGTCTTTCTTCTCCCTCAGATGGAGAATGAAATGGATACCCTCCTGGCTATCCTTCACTCCAGCAACCTCTTGCTGAGTCTACTAGGGTATTCAACAACCCCGTGAAGATCCCTCAGTGGATTCTTCCTCTAAATACCAGAACTCAAAGAGTTCTCTTCTCCTGTGCCTGTCTGCACACTTACTCAATGCCCACCTGGCAGAGTATCTTCTCCCAGAACTTTCAGCAGTTCTGTACTCTTCTGTGCACTCCTTGCACCTGCTCAATGCCCACTTGGCAGAGCTCTCAAAATCCTCAGTGATTCTGGCTTATGTCTGAACTCACAACAGAGTTCTTCCTCTATGCACCACTGTGCATATGCTCGATGCCCACTTGGTAGAGCTTCACAAAACTCCTCAGAGCTTCTATCTGCAACTGTGTCTCTCATACACAGCCTTGCCTCCAAGGTGTTCAACAACCTTGAGGTCTTCCCTGAGTTGTTGATTTCAGCTGTTGTGCCCACCTGGCACGTCTCTATCTGACTCCGCAGAGTTCAGAAATGCATCCTCTGTGCACAGCTATCAGAACCCACAGTGTTCTGTCACACCCTCCTGGTGTGAAGCCTCAAAGACCTCTCAAGCCTGAAATCTAGAACTCCTGCAAATGCACAACTACAGTATACATCTACAGCATAAAAGAACACTCACAGGAATCCATTTAACACATAGTAATGCAGGAAAAACTACTCTTTGTATTAAATATGGCAAATGCCTGTACTTTACAAGGTGTTCTCGAGCTCTCTCTAACTCTCATCTTACAACCACTACTCTCTATTCTCCACACTCAACTCACTCAAAATGAGATCTGAAATCTCTTTTACCTGAGGGGGCTCTTCGAGCTCTTCCCTCCAACCTACCTACCCTATTCAATTACATTGAATGGGCTGTCTAGTCCAACATCTGGATCTAGATCTCAGCCTTACAAACATTAAAGCCGATCTTATCTACAGCCTACACAAAGGCACGACTCTATGGCTCAACAACCTAGACATTAAATTACATTCAATTACAAAATAGAAGATGAGGGTTGTGCCTCTCTTCATCTTGAATGCATGCGCTTGACACGGCTGGCTGGCTGACGTGGAGAGATGCTCCTGCATCACGTTTCTGAATGGGGTGAATGTACAAAAGCGAAATCCCCGATCTTGTGTTGCGGATGGTTGAGGGGATGATATCATTGGTTAGAAGGATTTTAGGGAATGAGGGCATTGATAATTTATGGTAGCTATTTATACTTTGTGAAGCCATGAACATTTGTTGATGGACTAAGTAAGAAATAGAACTTGTAACTATTTATTTTCCCTTATGGCCTCATAGTTTGAGAATCTATGATTGGGAGGTGAGTCACTTCTACATAACCAATTGTTTGAACAAAATTAATATAAAAATTACTCATATCTATTTTTGAATTATTTAAATTATTTGAAATATAAAATTTGTACATAAAATGATATATATCTATATAAATATTTGTATAAAGGTAAAAGAATGTAACCATGAGTTGAAAGTAAATTATTGGTTAAATGAATAAAATTGATATGTACTTAATAAATTCATTTTCTCTATTGCAACTACTAAGCATAAGGATAAATAAGTGAATATGATATATTCAAAGAGATTTATATTTTTAGTATTAAGTTTTATTATCAATTTGAGATTTATGTTTTTACATTTATAATTAATTTATTTAGTTGTATTATCAATTTATTTATTTGTTTGTTTTTAGATACTCATTTCTTATTCCATTTTAATAATTTAATAAGGTGTATTTTCTTGCAACTAATAAACCATTATGTTAATAGGAGACATGGATTTCTTAAAGTTATCCTTATCCATAGAAAATTCATGATATATGGAGACCTATATGTCATCACCAATCAATCGTTTCAAACACGATTAAATATTAAAAAAAAATTACTAAAAAGTTTTTATGTAGTAAAAGCCATTCCAACATACATAGTGGTTAGGCATATCCAACTTTTATTATACATGCAGGAAAACATACTAAAGAGGTACTATGGAATATATCTAAATCATGGTATATGGAAACTTATATGTTATCACCAACCAATCCTCTCAACCAATGTAAAATATTGAAAAATATCAATAAAAGATTTGTACGTAGTAAAAGCAATTCCAACATACACTATGCAATATAACTAGTTAAATGAACATGTCGGTGAATTGTTTTAGTTTTGGGTTACAAATCAATTTTTGATTATAAATCAATTTCTCTCATTAACTTAAAAATTATGTATATAAAGACTTGTATGTTATCGTACATCAATCTTCTCAACCAATTAAGAATAATAAATTTCTTTTAAATAAAAAAATTTTTATATCATAAAAACAATTCCAAACCACATAATTATTAAACATATCTCACTTACTAAATACACATTTTAAATAAGAAAGATTTTATATCATAAAAACAATTCCAAATCACATAATTATTAAACATATCCCACTTATTAAATAAACATATAGAAAAGCATGTGAAAAAAGTACTACATAGTATTGCAAGTTGAGCAAATATGATATATTCTCTATAAAAAGTTAAAATATGCATCTAAACACAAAACACTTTGTCTTCACCTTCTTTACACAAACCTTTTTATATACACAAAACACTTTGTCTTCACCTTCTTTGTGCAAACATTTTTATATACAAGTTTTCATTCTTTAAAGATAGCAAGAAAGTGTGAGGTCAAGTAAGTTGAATCCTTTGTTTTAGAAAACATTTTTATATACAAGTTTTCATTCTTTAAAGATAGCAAGAAAGTGTGAGGTCAAGTAAGTTGAATCCTTTGTTTTAGAGAGGCAATGAATAGTAATATTGGTTTTATGAATGTCTTATTGACTAATATGTAGTCAGTGAATTAAATACTTATGTGGGGCACTATAATGTCCACTTAATTGCACCAGTAAGCTTTCCACAGTGATATTTAGTAGGTGTATTAGATAGTTACGTGGAGCACTATAATGTCCACTTACTGAGCTTTACACAAATTGTTGGGGCACCATAATGTCCACTTAACTGCATCACTGAGCTTTACATAAATCGTTGAAGTTGTAATATGTGTCGTATGCTACAGGACTTTGAAAGTATTGTTGAAGTTATGGCATCTGTCGTATGCCAGACAACGATGCTACAATGAAGTCTGAGTTTATATGGATCCGATTTTAAATTCTGAAAAAAAATCTTGTTATGAGACACAGTGCCTCTTGGCGAAAGCGAGAGGAAATATCCGTTTGTTGGGTTGAGGAGTTTTGAAATATGAACGGTCAAAAGCATTTCCAAGGCGAGTATGGAATTAAAAAAGTCCGAAAAAGGTGATAAAGATGAAAAGAGAAAACGACAATCGTCCGTCAGGGTCTGCATGTGCCCTGCACGGCAGGGGAAGAAGGCGCGCCGATGGTGGAGAACGGGACAAACACTCACCTCCCCTCAATCCCAATACCTAATCCCATACCTAATTCAACTCACCAGGCAGCAGGTTGGAACTTGAAAATCGGCAATCTCGAATCTCGCCCAGCCCGCCGGTGAGGATAAGGACCGCTCTCTCTGCTGCCTCGGCAATGGGCAACTAGCATTGACCTCTGCGCTGGGTCCGGACGCAGGTCTAAAGCGACCGTATGGTTTGTCATGAGTAGGTATGTGATTGCATACCAAGCAGGTCAAACCAGTGGGGCCTTGCTGACGAAACCCTCAGCCAATTTCTTTATTCCGTTTTCGACACGAAAATCTGGTCGAGCTCGGGACCATGCCCAGCTTTCTTGTTTTTCCAATATGTTTTTAGAAATTTATACTTTTCAGTTTTCTGCATCAGAATATGTCAGTCTTCTCACAGTCAAATAAATAAAGAAAACGCTGAGAATTTCGATTATGGCGTGGCTTGCTTCCTTTGAATATTTTTTTTGGGTTCCTGGGTTTGAAATCGGTGAAGAATGAATGGGGAACCGAATTCGATAAATTTCTTTCTCGACTGTCTCGAACCAGTTTGACTGCTCTTTGAAAGAAAACCCATATCATAATACAGAGTTTACAATTGTTCTGCGGAGTCCTTTTTGGTTGGGTTTCCAGGTTAGAGGCTACAGAGCTTCAGCAGCAGAAAGAAGAAAAATTGAAGGTAATAGGTTATCTATTATCTCATTGCGTTTTCAATATTTGCTGACTTCATCAGGTTCTCTATTTTATGTTTTGCTCTGGAGTCTGTACTAGAGCAGCAGGACAATAGCGTCATCTGAACTCAGAAGTCATTATTCCTCCCACTTTCTTCCTAATGATTTCGTCCTTCATTCCCTCATTCATTACCTTGCAGCGAAAGTCCCGGCTAAATCGAATCAGAATATGAGCTGCCCTGATCGGCCCAACAAAGCATTTGAGCAATAGGAAGCCATGGAAATAATTGAAGAGATGATAGAAATTCCCCGCTTGAATGACAACCTCGGCCTGAACATTCCATGGCTTCATGGAGGCCTTTTTCGAAAGCGCTTGACATCTTCTCCCCTCCACAGTGAGCCGGCCGGCAAGCAAGGAAATACTGGGCCTAATCTGGAAAATTACTTCACGCGACTAGTCCAGGGATTCGAACCTGTGGAGAGCTGTGTAACAGCTCTTTCTGAGCTAAAACCCGGAGGCAATATTGATACTTTCAACGCTGTTCATTCGCACTCGGACACGGCTGAAGATGGTATAAGCGACACCACACAGGAGGATCAGCAAAACGCAATTTCCATGGCGGTTCCTGCTGCCGACGCCGGCAAGGGGAGGAAGAGGAAACGCTTGAAGGTTTCCAAGAACAGTGAAGAAGTACTGAGCCAAAGGATAACCCATATTGAAGTGGAGCGCAACCGCAGGAAGCAGATGAATGCTCATTTGGACGTCCTGCGTTCTCTCATTCCTCAATCCTATATTCAAAGAGTAAGTTTTCCATCCTGCTATGTTACAGAGAATTATTAGGGATAAACATAGTTCTCGTCGTGTTTTGCTTTTTTCTTTCATTTTTTTACCAAATATGAATTGCATTGCAAGGAGGAGGGTGTTTTACAACCAGAGAGGGAAGATAGATGGTTATTTAAAAATACTAGCATCTTAATAATTTCTAAACGTTCTCTACCATGGATTGATTCATCTTAATCATAGGGTATTTATTTCTCGAGCTTTAATTCATCTTAATCATGGGGTATTTATTATTAGTATTCTGATTTTAAGCTAAGAATATTTTGAACTGTGTATTTTGATCTGGATGTTTAATAAATCTTTGTTGAAAATCAATTTATACCTCTGCTTGAAAGTTCATATTGTCTAATGTTTTATGGAATCCAGAATTTTAAATAATTTTAAATAATGTTGAACTGGTTTGTTTCTCAAATTAGTTCCCTGTTTATATTTCCCGAATGCAGTTTTCAGGTTGGTTCTGTTACAGGTTTAATGAGATTGGGCGAGTGATCGTTGAGATTATTTAAAATTTAGACTTTGTTTTGAGAAAATATTTTAGGTCGTGAGAATTTACGGGACGAACAATAATAATTATAATATTACAGACATTCTCTCAATAGTAAACCTAATGGAAGTTGCCCTTGTGAGTGCACAGTATTTATATAATTATCTAGGATTTGTATTTAATTGGGAAGGATTTTTAATATGAATCTTTATATTATTATAAGTTCTATCACCTAATAACTTCTACTACACCATACAAAAATATTCTTAAATAAAAAAAAAATTGATATATTCACTTATCACGAAGATCGATATACTCGTTTATTACAAAGATTTTATTATTACAGATACGTCTTTGTGTTTCAGCTGTTCGTTATTAAACAAAAATTACCAAATGGAGATCTTTACTTTACTCATTTATTACATTTATAATTACTTCTCATAATTACTTTTACAAGGTGATGAAAAAAATACACTCGACATAAACACAATAATAAAGGTGGTATAAATTGAGATATACACTTTTGGATCTAAATACTCTTAAATCCAAGGATGTATATCTCAACCTATAAACATTTATTACCTTGCTACTAGATACATACTCTTTACCCAAGAACTTGCTCTTCTCCCTATTTATGAGATTTAATGCCTAGCAATTCCAACTCCCATCTCTTTATAGTTTCTATTGAAGTCTTACCATGTCATCATTGTCCATACATCTTTTGTATGTTTATAAACATTTATAATTACATATACATCTCTATAAATTTTTTTAAGTAAGTATATATATAAAATAATTTTTAGAGTAAAAAATTATAGTATCGCTAAATTTGTTCGAGGATTGTAGTTACTAAATTGTTTCAGAGGGAATCAATTCATACATCCTTCCAAATCAAAACCCTAGATTCAGATAACAATTTTAAACAACTGGAACAAAATCTCCTCGTGGGGAAACCAATTCATCGAGGATTCTAGACCCTTTAGGAAAGACATGTGACATACAAAAAGGAAATTAACCGAAAGTACATGTGGCAAAATATAAACATAACAAACAACAGGCCATGCARTCTGACACCTGTGYAGATGTTGTAGCTTAGGCAACTGACGTGTTGCATTCCACAGTATCCAAAGTAGGCGCCTGGAGAGCYGAAACCAAGCCTGTTGCCGCGTCGTCCACTACAKACATTTGGAGAGCCGGAACCAAGATTGTCACTAAGGTCGYTGGTGCACTYGGTGCCTATTCTATGGAGTGTCAAGATCCATGCAGAGAGGAGAGTAGTTGCARAATTTGTGTCCCCTTCTTGTCCAAAATTTCCAGGTGAAACCGCAGGTCATCCACCTCCTTGCGAACCTCGAACACCAAGGTTGTTCCTAAGGTTTTTCTCTGTGGATGGAGGTGTCCTCTCGTGGAKACTAGACTAGTGGCGAGTGCACTGGTGGTGRCGCAGGAGCTRAATTCTCGGTCGAATTGGGTGAGACAAACAAGGAAGGTTGTGAGGAAGAGGCTAGGTCCGACAATGGCCCTGTGGAAAATCCTAGTGAGTTCCCCAGGAGGTCGAACCACTCAACTTGGAAAGCCCAAGGCGAGGAAAGAGGTGGGAGTCCACTTTGTCTTTGAGAGGATTGACTAGAGGAGGAGGGCAAGGAAGGCGATGAGCTGTGCGAAGGTGCAAGGGCAGGCTAAGGTCGAATGGCCATGCGCAACCTATTTTGGTACCAGTATGAGCCCCACTTAGATGTCCCCCACAGTCGAGGTATGGCCGAAGCAAGGAAATGGTAAGACGACACAGAGAAATGGCAAGCATAGCAGGTGAGTACCAGGGAAGCATGCAGACCACAGGATGGCTCTGGTGAGAAGAGAAAGAATTGAAGAATCTGTCAGTGAGAACCATGGTATGAATACTGCTAGAGAGGGAGGATGCACATACGAAGAGGTGACCACAATAATGGCGACTCCATAGATCGGATGAGGAGGAAGAGAAGAGTGCACTCAAAGTGTTAATGGTGCGCTGGTAAGAGTGAAGGTTGCTTAAGTGCATGGTGTAGAAGGAGGGGAGGGGCATGCAGTAGTCATGTGGCTGGTACTACACTATAAGTCGTCGTCCCCTCCATATTGACACCTTTTCCTCACTAACACCCCATCCTAGGGATATACATCTCTATAATTACTATAGTTTAATTATTCTATTTTTTAAACTTATATACAACCAAAATAAACCCCAAAAAAAGAATTAGACAATTTCATTTTTATTGCTATACAACCTATTTATGATCTTAAAGATCTTTCCTTCAGACAAACTTCAACAAACTTGTCCTTCTCCCTCTTTCTTCTTTCACTACCTATTGTTACAACTTCCACTTCAATCTCTTCATATTCTTTAGTAAGGCATTGCGATGTCATCATTGTTCGTACATATTTTATCATTTCCTCTTCCCATTCTAACTTTGTTTCTCCATGTTTGCATCATTTGGTTGACAACTTCAATGGTCACTTTCTTTGACTTTGCAAAGAAATAAACTCAATGTAGTCATCATTGGCAAGAGTATGTTGACTTCTCTGTTGGCCAACTCTTCATCGAGCATTCCTTTGTTGTTAACCCATCTATCCATGAACTTCATGACAGTGAATTTTGTTGATGTCATTGTTGGTTATGTTGGAATAATGCTTACAATAGAATTTGGTTTGGGTTTGTTAGAACTAGTTGGAGATTCTTGAGATATTCTCTCAACCTCTCTATCTAGATATGAAATTAGTTGGATTTGACTCCAACTATAAATATATGTATTGTATGTTGGTTTATTGTTTTAACAGAAATGACATTCGTGTATAATTGTGAACTATGTCTGCTCTTCAATTTTCTAAGTTGGTATCAGAACCTGGTTGGGATTAATCCCTCACGGGAATGTTTAAGAAGATGTGATCGCGATGGGAGCCGATTCTTTGTAAATATGTTTGAGAGTGGACTATTTTATTTTTTGTGTGAGGGTTCCTATGTGTTTGATTTGAGATTATCGTGTATCTGGAAACGCGTATTCCTTTACAGTTGGATTTGAGTTTTCTCATGGGTTGGACTATATGCAGTAAGGACCTACAGAGATAAAATGAAGAAGATCCTTACAAAATTTGTCATTAACGTGAAGTTGCTACTAAGAACTCTGTTGGGTATTGGTTTGCACATGTGGAGGAGGAGATGAGCCTGGTGGAGTCATCGAAATTCTTGTTGGTGCTACCTATCGTGGGTTTACTACCTATATAGATCCATGTATTCCCCCCATTGGTTCTATATGTATTTTCCCTATGATTATTGTTGCAAAGGAATCAATGAAAACATGAAAAGAGTGTGTTGTTAAGGGGATCACAATGTTTACTTTTGTTGTAGTAACTGCATTGGAGATCATTGGCGACACCAACATTCTCAGTGAAGGTGCACCAATCAAACCATATACCAAGCATTTTGGCAGCAAAATTACCATGTTTTAGCATCACATTTTTGCGGCAATAAGTCATTACGTTTTCGAGCATTGAGCATCATGTTTTGTAGGTAGGAGTCCAACAAACACCAAGAGGGGAAGCTATAGTAATTAGTGTGTATAAGTTATGTTAATTAATGTGAATGTATTTTGTTTGTAAAAATATATTATGAAGAACCAATTTACAGAACAGAGTTATATATCTTAAGCTAATTTTTCTTGAGGTACTTCAGTGTCATATAAGAAAGCATGATTGGTTTGAGTATGTCTACATTCTGTTATATGCTGGTGGATCTTGTTGTGCTTCGGGCTTCAAGATCGTCAGTTATAGGATATCCTTGTCAGTTATAGGTTATCCTTGTGTATATTGTTGTAGATGTGTTTAAATAAGTTCAGTTGTATGATTGACCACTCAAAATATCTAGTAATTAGATCACTATCCTATATAACTGTCAAAATTTGCTCTTCGGGGGAATTCAACAGATGGTAGTGTATCCATAGGATAATTCAGTATTGATATTGTCCTTCAGGAGGTCTAGAAATGTCAATTCTACAAATTCATCAATGATGGTTAGAAGTGTTGTTGTCTTAAATGAGTTCAAAGGGAAGCTCAAAGTTGTGGAGAAGAAAGAGCGTACACGATTTCACAATGGATAGGAGTGTTGATGACGACCATATCAAAACAAATATATATGTTGAAATTTGAGTATTGTAATTACGATATAATATTTGTAATGTAAGCATTATGGGAGGGTGTTGGAATAATTCTTACAATAGAATTTGGTTTGGGTTTGTTAGAACTAGTTGGAGATTGTTGATATATTCTCTCAACTTCTCTGTCTAGATATGGAATTAGTTGGATGTGACTCCAACTATAAATATATGTATTGTATGTTGGTTTATTAGTGTAATAGAAATAATATTTGTGTGAAATTGTGAAGTATGTCTCCTCTTCAATTTTCTAAGTGGTTATTTCTTCATCAAGTTAAATCCATTTATGCTTAAAAACACAATTTAAATAACAAAAAATTGGGATTCCTTTCAAATTTATATCACCAGTAAAAAAATATCAAAATGTAAAACGTTTAGACACCACCCTATTTATTACATTGAACTCACTTTCAACTTTTCTAATTATATATAATTTTGAATTTATATTTTTAATAAATTTTAATAATAGGTAATTACATAAATAATATATAATAGCAATATTGTGGATGGATTGACCTTGTAAACGTGTATTTATTGGAAACATATTTTATTTATAAATATTCATGTTTTTAATAATAATTGTGTGAATAAAGTTTTATTATTATTGTTGTTTAATTTTATTTTATTTATAAATATTTATATTTTTAATGATGATTGTGTAAAAAAAAGTTATTATATAATGAATTAAAATATTGTAAATATTTTAATTACACTATTTTAAATTTAAGTTTTTATTTTTATTTTTATTATTTATAAATATTTATATTTTTAATAATGATTGTGCAAAGAAAAGTTATTATATAATCCATTAAGATATTATAAATATTTTAATTATAATATTTTCAATTATCAATTGTACTATTTTTAATGATCAATTGTAATATTTTCAATAATCAAAATAGATTATAGAATATAGAAAAGTATTATAAATACTTTTATTGTAATAGTTTTAATGATCCATAATAATCAACAGGTCGAGATTATAGTGTAATAGTTTGAGTGATCAAGAGAGGTACATATTAGTGCATTTTTAATTGTTTTTTATTTTAACTATTTTTAAGTGAGAAAAGTGAGTAATTATATAATTAATAAACAATTAGGTATAACAGGTATTATGTTTTCAGTGAGAGAAGTAAATTATTATATGATCAATCAAGGTGGTATTGTAAACTACCTTTGAGAGAAGTGAGTAATTATATAATGAATAGGGAATTATGTGATAGAAGTGAATTAAGAGAAGTGAGTAACTATATAATGAATAGGGAATTATGTGAGAAAAGTGAATTAAGAGAAGTGAGTGAATAGGGAATTATGTGATAGAAGTGAGTTAAGAGAAATGAATAACTATATAATGAACATGGAATTATGTGAGAGAAGTGAATTAAGAGAAGTGAGTAACTATATAATGGATAGGGAATTATGTGAGAAAAGTGAATTATTATATGATCAATCAAGGTATTGTAAATGATTATAGAGAATTATGTGAGAGAAGTGAATTATTATATGATCAATCAAAGTATTGTAAATGCCATATTCTAAATGATTTTTGAGAGAAGTGAGTAACTATATAATCAATCAAAAATTATATGAGAGTTCAATAAATTATTATATAATCAATAAAATATTGTAAATGATTTTTGAGAGAAATAAGTAATTATATAATCAATCAAGAATTATATAAGAGTTCAATAAATTATTATATAATCAATAAAGTATTGTAAATGATTTTTGAGAGAAATAAATAACTATATAATCAATTAAATATTATGTGAAAAAAAAATTATTATATAATCAATCAAGATATTGTCGGGAATATTTTTCATGATCATAACAAGAAAAGAATATAAAATATATATATAATAACATTAAAATTTATATTTTGAAGGGTTTTCTATCATATCATTCCTTTTTTAAATGTTTAACTTGTAAATATTTTCAATAATCACAAGTAGAAAATATAAAAAAAAATTGAAAATTGCATTTCCAATTCTTTTCATCCCTATCAGCCCTTATTTTGAAGGGGTTGTTTCATAATTTATTCTAAAGGGGTTACTTCATAATCAATGTATTGTAAATGCATTGGATCTTAAAATATTAAAACATGGAAATTATAAATATGGAGAGTTACTCTATAATCAAGTATTGTAAATAATCAATGTATTGTAAATGCATTGGTTCTTAAAATATTGAGATATTAAAACATGGAAATTACTAAATATGGATAATTACTCTATAATCAAGTATACTTGTAAAGGGTAGGGTTATTAAGATATTAAAACATAGAAATTTACACGATGGTTTTAAAATACTCAATCCTTATGAATACCTTAACTATGGAAGGCTAACATAAATCTCTCACCCTTAATCAACCAAGGTGAAGATTAACCTCTACTTATATATAGAAATCGATAGAAACGATTTTCAACGATCATGCGAATATTTTTTTCCACTTTCATTGAATAAGAAAGAAATGGAATGTTTCTGACCTCAAAAACCCAAAGTCAAGCGAATAAGGAATTTACAATACCTCTAGCTCTGACGTGGCCATCTAACTAATCTGTCTGTGTATGGTCATGACGCAGGGAGATCAAGCATCTATTATAGGAGGGGCTATCGATTTAGTGAAAGAGTTGGAGCAAATCTTGCAGTCGCTTCAATTTCAGAAGATCAAAAGAGAAAACGAAGACAGAACTGATCCGAAGAACTGTTTATCAATTCTCCCGCCGCACCAGTTGTCTGTGCCGTGCAATTCAAAATGCGTTGTAGACACCAGTAGCAGCCAGCTCAGAGAAGCGGAAGACAAATCCTCAATAGCAGACATAGAGGTCACATTGATCGAAACACATGGCAGCCTCAAAATTCTTTCTAAGAAGAAGCACGGGCAGCTCTTGAAGATCATCACTGCTCTTGAAGGCTTTCATATGACAATCCTGCATCTCAATATTACCTCAATGGACGAGGCTGTGCTCTTCTCTTTCAACGTTAAGGTGAAAACTCGTACTTGTTTATATTTTCTGAGTTTTTTTCTCCACGATAGGGATGATTTTAGGGGTTAAATTTAGTTTATGGGTTAATTTTTTATGATTTTTCTAAAAAAAATTTGTTATTATAAAAATGATTCACTTAGGATAAAATTATTTTACCTTAAAAATTGCAAAAAAATAATACCAAAAACAGTCTAAAAAATACTTATCCATTTTTTTCTATTTTTTCAGGTCGAGGAGACATGCCCACTTACATCAGCTAATGATATAGCAAGATCACTTCACCAAATTTTGAGAATAGTGCATGCATGCTAGTGATCGGGCCTTTCATTGAAAATGCCCGTCTTCTTGCTCGCAGGTGTACATACCTCCATCTGTGCTTTTGTATCAACCATATACTGTGAGGAAGTTTGTTTGCTCTCAGTAATATGGTTAGTGCTTTTGTTTTAATACTGGCTCTGGTTTTTAATAGATATCTCAAATCAGTCTGTCGAACATTTAAGGCTCTCATTGTCACTCATAAGGCTGCCTCTCATTTTACAGCACTCAACAACAATTGTATCGAAAGCAAGGAAATTGGTCGACTGCCCAAGTAGCATACCAATTCAAAGCTAAAATTGCATCTAGAGCCAATGCTAATGGGCTTAATTATTCTTCCCATAATGTTGTTTAAAAAATGTTGCCTTAACTACTAAAATCAACAACGGCCTCTGGTGCTTCATCTCTCATCATAGTAATGTATCTTTGCATGATCTATTGTCATGTTGAAACATTCCCAGTAATCAGTCTTCTGTTAACTTGATGTTTATATGCAAAGTATATATGTCTTCATATAGATTGAGCTAGAACCGGTTGTAGATAGGATAGTGGCCAACCCTATTCATCTCCCTTTGATTAAGTGGTGTTCGCTCCTCTTTTGAGGTGAAGCCTCTTAATTTAAAGTGATGTCTTTAAAGTGATGTCCTATGCAAGGAAACTTGTTTGAGTGATGTCTTTAAAGTGATGTCCTATGCAAGGAAACTTGTTTGAGTGAGCTTTATTTGATTTATTTCATGTTATTTAGGCAAAATAGATAAGTTATAACTATGATAATATAATTATGTAGGGAGGGTTTTCAAATTTATTTAAAGAAGTATGATCTTTTCTTTTTTTTTATAAATAGTTATAAAAAGACAACTAACCTATAATAATTATGGATTATTGTTTAATATTAATCATTATATATATAAGTGTGAATTTTAATATGCTTTGTTAATTTGTTCTATGTGTGTAACATTATGTTTAATATATCCCCCAATTGTTATGTTGGCATTTATGTGCTTCCATCACATATGCATTTAGTGTGGTAGTATAGGGGATGTCAAATAGTGTAATCCATGCTTTTATGATGTGTTGTCCATCATGGAGAATTCCCATGTATGCATCATTGTGGTCAGAAGGATTGATAAGAGGGCTTGTTGTAGGTTGTCATTTGTATGTGATAATAAAATGTTGTCATTTGTGTGAATTTTGAGGATGAGATTGTTGTTTATTATTGAGAATTCTCAAGTATGCATAGTTGTGGTTAGAAAGGTTATGGGTTGTCATTTGTATGGGATAGTGAAAAGTTGTCATTTGTGTGATTGTTGAGGATGAGATTGGTTATGGAACATGCAAATTTGTTTGCATGGGATGTACACATGATGGGTGCATACATGCCATCTCAAAATGATGTGTTTGTTGTCTAAAAGTTAGGTTTTGTGTACAATAATGTTTGTTTCATTGCTATGGATAAGAATATGGGGAATTCTTTAGTTTCTTAGGTTGTGTGTACAATAATTTTAATTTCGTGGCTATGGCTAAGAATATTGGGAACTCTTTAGTTTCTTGTATGGATGTTATTTATTTTCTTTTTACCCGAAAATCTTTAGCCTCATAATGTTCTTGTTGTGACATGTTGCATAGTTTCTTGAAGTGTGTTTAGAAATATTTATACAATTCACAATAGTATAAGAAATGGAATAAAATGGTGCATCAAATACTTTATTAACTCTTTGAGTTTTTGGATCTTTTGATTCGACATGGTTTGGTAACTGGTAGATCACAAAAGTTTTTGTAGTTACATAGATAATTAAATTTTTGTAGTTACATAGATAGTTAAATTTTTTTGGATCGTCAAGTGTGTTTTTGTATGTTATTGTATTATAAAGTGGTAGCCTTGATTGATTTAGTGAGATTGTTTGATTTTTTCATTTGCATATATGTAGTTTTATAATTATTAATTGTGCATCTCAATATATTGAAATTGTTGTTGTTTTCATCTTCCAATTTGTAAGTGTTGGCTATGTTTATACAAAAAATATGTTAGTATGTTGTTGTTGCTTATGTTAAATGATGTTTTTGTTTGAAACAACCATTATATATTGTTTGGGTGCTTCATTTTGTGATGGAATTTCTTTGCAATGTTGCATACGAACATTCTCTTTTACAAACTAGACAATGATGTTATGTGGAGAAATGTATTGTGGTATTCTATCAATGTGTGATTGGATTATTGTTGCCATTGGATGAACTAGAGATCTAGGGTTGAGGACAATGAAATTCCATATTATGTTTTTGTTTATTTATTTAAGAGGTGGAATGAAACATGGAAATGTCATAAATTGTTCATGTGGCACCACAATGTCATTTTGTAGGGTCATAATGTGTTGCTCGATAGTTCTATACTGATGGTGGGACTATGTGGATTAAAAATTTGTGGTTTTAAATGCCCATATGGTCCTTAGAAAATATGAAAAATTAACTAACTATAAATAGTGTTCAAACTATCTATTARATATAAAGTGATTATATGGGATGTTCAAGTAAAGTAAATTGTAGTGTTCACGTTATATATTAAATTTAGAAAGTGATTATATGGGATGTTCAAGTAAAGTAAACTATGTTGTAGGAATGCCAAAAATGTGCAAGAAATATGTCAAGTGGAAAATCATGTGAATTGGAAAGCATAATAAACCTTAACAARTAGCTAAAATTCCATAATGTTCATTATGGATCTTAAAGGGACATTTACAAGTCTACAAGGATYCATTATGGATCCATAAGAGATCCTTCCAACATTTTTCCTCGAGCTTATGTGGTCAATTTCAATTTGATRTATGWTGTTTGGGTATACCACATTCAATGTATTTGATTTGAGTTGACATTTTTTKCCATACTAAAATGGCTYATGATAAGRGAGARAGAGAGAGAWTMAATATGGTCATATCTCAAGGATACTTTGTGTATCCAAAAATTCCATCATGGACACATAAGGACTCTTTGYGATTCRTCAAAATTAGTGGTTGTGGGGTCACAATAAATGGTTGCARGATCTCAACTAATGGTTTCAAACTTGTAAGGGATAGTTTCAAACTCACCAAGGTTGGTTGTGGACTCATAATGGGTTGTTGTTGACTCTTAATAAGTTGTTTTAGACTTGGAACAAGTTAGTCCAAACTTGCAAGGGATTTTTCTGACTAATAATGAGTGGTTGCAAACTTGCAAGGGATTGCTTCATACTAACAAACATTGGTTGCATATTTGCGATGATTTATTGCAAACTAACAATGATTGGTGCCAAGTTCATTTGTGTAGAGTATTTCCTCTTGGATTATGCTCTATGTGTGTTTTATAATTATTTTATATCCCTTAAGCTAAACACTAATGTATATGAGGATCAACATATGCATTTTTGTTAAAATTGTATCATTTAGGTTTAGGTTTATTGTTGAAATGAGTTTTGGATATGGATCTATAAATATAGAGACACGTCCCATTGGAGATTTTGGAAATGATGTTTACTAGATCCCAGTGTTTGTCTTTTTCGTTATACAAGCCTCTCTAAAACATGGTGTTGATTTTGTAGAAACTTTGGTTCTTATATTGGTCCAACAATATGGATGACAATGAAAAATATAAGGATTTTTTAATGGAATATGGAATCACCGTGACATGCATTTTATTCTTGGTTACCTCAAGGACTAGTGTAGGACATCCATTATACCTGTAAAATTTGAAAGTTTGAGGTACATGATAGAGTAGTGATGTATCTATGCTTTTATCACATTTGGTAAGAATGCATTGTCATCAAGGAATACCTTGGCATGAACCCTTTTACAAAAAATGGGGAAAATATAGGGTTGATATGAGTTAGGGACTAAGGTTTTTTTTAATTGTTGGTGACCATTTGTGTTGTAATTTAATATGATTAGGTTTTTGTGAGGCACCTTTACAAGTAAGTCATGCAAACATTTTCATATGCAATGTCCTTTAAAGTGAGTTAGTGTTCAATAGGTCCATTGTTTGTATTTAAGCATTAACTATGAGGAACACATTACTTATGAATACACTTTGATGAGTTGGAGGTGCTAAAAAATATTTAAGTCATGTTCGTTGTTTCTTTTTTAGTAACAAATGTGTGTATCTTGCATTGAAGAGTGGCATGTTGGTATCAGTAAGTATGTGTATTCATGTAATGTGTGCATAATTAAAAGATAGAAGAGTTTAAGCCATAAGAGCATAAAAATATAAGTATACATTTATTTAAGTTTAATATTATTTTACTAATGGTCATTTTCTTATTTATTGATTACTCATTTTTTTTTTATGTATCATTGTTGATACACTACAAAAATAAAGAGAAATGTAGTTTAGTGAATTAAAAAAATGGAAAGCATAGGAAGAAAAGTTATAGTCATCTTAATAAATATTTCAATTTGATAATTGAAGGCATTGATCAAACAAAAATTATATGTTCTAATTTTATTAATGTTTAGAAAATATGAAGGAGGAGCATTTTGTAAAAATAGATTTAACGGAATATTTGGTTATGTACAAGGTTCTTCTTCCTATGTTGGTTTCCATTATGCTCTGTTGATTATATGGGGGAAAATATGCTCTGAGATTTAAACTAGGATGGGTTCCCCTTATTCACCATATTTTAAAGGGTAAAATATTCAATTGGGCCCATATTCTTTCTTCCAATATCCAACAAGAAGTGAAAAAGTCACAAGAGGCACCACTGGGATATTGTCCAAGTTTTTTTGTGTCTGGGTTCCTGATAGATGCATTATGTGCAGTAACCCCTTTCCCTCTATTGTCTTCGAACTCATCCCTTTCTCAAGATATGGTTCATATTCATTGTTCCAAGTTATAAACTATAAAATACAAGAACTATTTTTATGAAATTTGTTGTCATTTTGTGATTCTTCTACACATGGCTTTAAAAAATCAACTAGCTCCTAGGTTTACTCAAGAATCCATGAACACCATCAAAGAAATAGGAGATTGGTTCATAGATAAATATTTTTCTTACATCAGAATTTGGATCTGAAGGAGCACCCCACATTTTTCCGAGATATGTTACCGATAGACTGGTGATTAGAGAGATAACATATCAAACTATTGTCCTTGGTATTGTTGCTTCCTTATAAAGAAATCAAAAGAAACAGTGGTCATCCTTTCCTATTCCACTGGGAATTTATTCCTTATTAAATTCCAAACATGCCTTGAAAGAATTTGAACAACTTGAGATAATTTGGTTAGCCCAAGGAAATTTTAAAAGACATGAACCAATAAGTCTTGTCAAAAGCATTGTAGCATGGTAAAAAATGTTAAAGCCTATAATAATGAATGTGATCTATTTGAAATTGTTTTCTAAAGAGTTCAAGAGTATCAAGAGGTATCCCAAAGAATTCACAATTTGAAGAATAGTCCTAAGATGGAGGAATTCTTAGATTCACAATTCAACATAAGTAAATATTTTCTAAAAGAAAAGAATGGAAACAAGGCAATTTATAAGGAGATGTTGATCAAGACGATGATGTATAATCAGAGTCATAACATAACCAAAAAAATTCATCTAGTGATATGAAAATTGATAAACAGAATCATAACAAAGATGAATCAGAGAAAGATTATCAAGACAAAGGCAGTGGAGAGACACAAGAAAACATTCAGGACAATGAAGCATCACAAACTCTTGAAAAATATGTTGAGGGAGGTAAAGGAGATAGTAAGTTACCCAAGGTATTGAACACACCTTTTCAACGTTCATTACAGTCGTCACTGCTATTGATACCACCCAAATTACTTCTATCACTAGAAGGTTAATCTCCACAACCTTTTATTTAGAAAGTTTTCAACCAGTTCAATAATTTTTTTTTCCTTTAAACACTTGTACTTTTAGTGATACAACAAATAAAATTATAAAAAGAAGAAAAAAGAAGAGAAAAACATAGCAATCTAAGGAAGCCTCACAAGAATTGGTTCATATATGGAACACAACACACTTGAATAAGGAATAATTTGCAAAAGAGTTTGTTGATGCTTTAGGGGCCTTCCTGATGCAAACAAATGGTTTGTTAGAAAAACCAATTCTCAATTCAAAAAAGAAAAGAATCAAGTGGAAGAGTTGCAGGAGAAATTAAGTTCTCAATAATCTATCCTATCTAAAGAACAACAGTCCCAGGTTGACTAGTTGATGGAATAAAATAAAGTATATGTTGATACTATTGATAAAATTAAAGTTGAGGAAAATTTTATCATAACATAGCATGCTAAGAAATTAGTTGTTCTTCAAGAGGAAACAAAAGGGATGTTCAAGAAGCATGAAGAGAAAATAAATGTTCTAGTGGTAAAAATCAATGAATTAAACGTAAAGCAAGATAATATAGAAATTATCAAAACATAATTCATTGGTATAAGTGACAAACTATATAGTCGTCAAGAATTATTTTATGTTAAACTAAATGGAATCAAGTTACAACATTACTAGTTGTTGAAGTTTATTGAAGAATATAAAGTTCAATCTGAGAAACAGAAAGTATCTCATAATTTTTCTGAGACAGTAAAAACATGGGAAGCAAAGGATGACAATATGCCTAAAGGTTTTTCCAAAATGACTAAAGAGGAGAAAATGAAAATGCAAGCTTCACTAGATTCTTGGTACACGAATTATGATTTATCATAGGACTTAATTAAAGAAACCAATAATAATTTCTCAGGTCTCTAGGATTCAAATCTCGATATTATTGAAGACCATGAAATGCCTCATGTTAAATTTCTTGGTCAAGTCGTGCCACTGTCAAATTTTTTTGCAGATGTCAACCAACAAAAAGATTCATGTGCAGATGGTATCATGCAGCTTAAATTTTGGAATGTGGAAACGTTCAAACAGTTCATATCCAAACCAATAGAGTGCTCAATATATATCAAATATTTTCTCTCGAGGTTCAACATAGAGAATAAAGAGATTGCCATGAAACTTATTGATTCATGTTAAATGAGGATATTCCTCATCCACCTCTAATTTCACCAATGCTAGAAAACTTTAATCTATGGCAATCCTTTATCAAAGAGTGAGAGAATAAAATCAACAGAGAGTCTACAACTAGCGAAAGAGATATTTCTTCTTGAAATGTAAATTGTTGAAGTAAGTTTCCACTTGGAAGAATTAGTTGAAAGAAAAGAGGAAATTTCACTTAATTTTAGGATCTGAATGTTATTTAATGTAATTTTATATGAATGTTATTTAATGTAATTTTATATGAGGAGTTAGGGGTTCGAAATTGGAGACTCAAACTTATTACTTTTATCAGTTTGAATTTAAATTTGAAGACCCAATCTTTTGTCAAAATTTTAATTGAGTAAAGTGAATATTGTATGATTGTACTTTTGTTAAATCTCACAATTTCCTCTATTCATGTTTTATGTGAACTTTTTTCCATAATTCTATTTATCTGTCAATTGATTGCATATCATATAAGAGAATGCATTACTATTATCAATATTACTTTTATTATTTATAACAATTTATGTATTTTTATTTACTCTTGAATCAACTTTATGAACTTTTTCTAAATAACTTATTGCTCATCATTTTATCTTATATATTATATTCATTTTAAAGTTTAATTGGTAGTAAATAAAAATATATTCATGTGTGATGAATGGGATATTCTTTTGTTGTATTGTGGATGAACTAATGGCATTCTAAAATTTATTTATGAAACTGTTGATTTTCATTTCTCGGGTTTCAGACATATAAATTTTCTTTGACTCTGATTGGATGTGGATATAATTGTTATGATCTTATTTAAGTCAAATTAGTTATTTATTCGTAACAAATCCTTAGGATAATGAATTTGTTTTGTTCTTGGAAATTAATCATTCATATCTACATCTTTTAATTTTTAAGTACTCCTCTGAGTTGAGATAGGTTAATTAGTTGTCATTTATGTAAATTAGATTAAGACACATTACATTATAGATATTAAATGATTAAGTCTCCTGTCAAGGATAAAATTTCTTTAGTGGAAAACCAAGCCCACATATCGGTTGGAAGTTACCATTCCAAATGAGAATATTTCTAATTGGGGCTTATGATTGGGTAGATATCCCCTATTGCAGGAATAAATTCTTCTATTGATAAAAAATTGGTGCTAGAAGGAGGTGTAACACACCCGACCCCCTTAACCCTACTTAGGTTGGTGGGATGTCAAATTTCTCTTTCACTAAGCTTCTGGTCTCGATTTTTCACCCCCTATTCGACCTCTGTCCCATGTGGCATACACATGGACCTCCTCCATGTCATATGCAGCACAATGGAGAGTTTTTTGTGTTTGATTTGGAAGTGACAAGTCCTCGAATTCATTTTCCTTCATCGACAATCCTTCATCAAAGCGCGACAACACAACCCAGGAATAAATGTTCTCAATTGAATAGCTCATGTTCACTCTTATCGATCTATATCAACAACCAGTGGTGTTTCAGGATCATTTCCCATCCGGAGATCAGGTTATGTGATTCCCTAATCTATTCTCGATATAAATTTTTCGACAACCCTACTTCTAATGGATCCAATAGTTGTCGAGTTGGGAATATTAATGGTCTTGATTTACTCAACAACTTAAAATCACGCAATGGATAATGCCTCTTATAATCTCCACCCAATACTTGGCCTGTGGGGTCTACTGAGAATTTTATGGCTGAGATATTATCGGGATGCTTCACCTATAAATCAATGGTCCTCTCCCACTCGAGCCCCTTCCATCGAAAACTTCCCACTCTATGCAACCATGTGATTTCCTGAACAGTTCTTCCAAGTGACAAATCCTTCGATGGATTTGATGACCATCAGACCCTCATATCCAATGGTCAGTGTTCTATCAGATCTAATAACTACTTGGTGGTTAACTGACACTATCACTTTGATGGATTCTCTTTTCAGGATGGATCATTACCAAATACAGTGTCTCTAGTCTCATCAGCCTCAACCTCGATAGATATATGGCTCAAGTCTCTCTCAATATTTCAGCATCAAATATTTCTCATCAGAAATTCCATTCACCCCTTCCCACGGACTTTCCCAAAATCCTCTTTTTTGACATGCTTACCAGCTTAGCACTTGACATATCAATGATATAGATCTCATCAGCTTACTCTTCCAAATAGATCGATGAATCTCATCGACTCGGGGATTTCCCATTAGGAAACTTCACCAGAGCCACGTTTCCAAGTTTTCCCAAAGTCTCCTCCTTCCAATGGGTTTCCTCCAAGGCTCAGATCTCCGATGAATGATTGAGATCTAATCTCCTCACTGAATCAATGGCTACTATTTTCTCTTAGTTTAAACAAGGATTTCAATGGGGTTAAGGATTATTTCTAGACTTACCATATCTGCGGTCTTTCTGTGGCGTCTTCCTACAGAGGTTTTAACTCTACTCCCTCAGTGTTATAACCTACATCTTGAACAATAGATAAACACTCTACCAAGAACCCCAAATGAAGGTTTTCATATCCTACAGATTTCCCATTCAAAATCTAGGGAAAACACATGGTCATTGTCCTTCCATGCAAAATTGTCAGAGTTAATTCATTAACCTTTTAATAGGAGATTACATTACTCCATTTGAATCCATATTTACTTTCATTCATCATATTCAAACTATTATTAAGAACATAATGCAATTTACAACCACTAATAAACATTGAATGTAAATATAAAGGAAACACTTATATATGTTTAGTGATATTTTCAACCAACCAACTAATTGAGGGTGAATTCCTTTCCACCCAACCGTAGGAAACATTGCACTTCTTCCTTGCTACAGCAACCCACACTCGTGATAGGCCATGATACCAGTGGGGGACTCTCACAGGTTTGCTAACAGGTTAAGGAATGGATTAGGAAGGCTACTCTCCTTCATTCCAGTTGAAACCAGAGAAATCCCCTTCTTCCCACTGAAATTAGGACCTCCACGATCTTACCAACTACCTTCCCATATGGATTTCCTCTCCACTAGGGAGTCCCTTCTCTACTACATAGTCCCTCGACAACCTCTCCTTACTAGTGTGGATTTATTTCCAACAAGAAAAAACCCGTAGTCCTCTCAGCTCCAATTTGGATGTGGATATTCTTTGTTCCATGGTGACCATTCATCTCTTGGAAAAGCTTCCTATTTTCCTCATGAAAACTTCCCAATTTTCTTTGTTTCTCAGGTTTTTGTGGTGAGCTCAATATTCTCATTCGCATCACCATATATTTGTGAGTCTGGCTACTCATCTTCGGGTGTGAATGTTTTGTCTCTTGTATATTGTGTGTGTGTGTGTGTGTGTGTGTGTGTGTTACCCATTCTGTTTGTTCCCTCTTCCTCCTCATTCCTTTTCCTGAACTAGAACATTCTCTCATTTCCTAGGATCCCAACTCTCTTCTATCAGAAGAAAAATCATATGGTTCAAGATCCCAAATAGATGGGGTAACCCTATGTACTTATGGTTGAAAAATACAGTCAACCCTTCACTCTTCCAAGTACCAAATATGAAGGTAGTTATAACTTCTCCAAATACCTGATCAGATATTATTAACATGTTTCTTGTGGTCAAGGAGAACAAGGTACTTTGTAAAGTCTATAAATTCAAGTTTTTGTAGGTGTGAGTTGGGTTTATGTGAAAGATTCCTATTTTCTTCATTAAAACTTCACAGTCCCCACCCGCTCACCAACTCCCACTTATGGTATCATGTCCACTATTGTAAGTCTTCCCTATGAGTCATTTGATTGGTGTTTTTATTAACATAAACACAATTTAAGTCTTCATCAACTATAATGCATGAAGTCTTAAACATAATTATAGACTTGGGGGAAAAAAGGTGTTACAGGAGGGCCAAGTGACATGCATGATTGGTAGAGAATCTCATGGTATCATGTCATCCTATTCATATCATACCAAATCTCCTACAAGGACGACCCCTAAATCTACTATTGGACTTCCATCACTCAGACAAATTTTGGTGTCCAATTAACCTAATTTTATTGAAAATCCATAGGAGTTAAAATCCCAAAACAACCATCTTTCATCATCACAGATTGAGCTTCTTGATTCTACAATTTTTGAATAAATATCCATAATCAACCCACAACTACAATTATCTAGGGTTTTAACAAGAGAACATATTAAGGAAATCATCCAACCCCCTATTTAGTTCACGATTCCTGAAAAAAGTAAACAACCTAGGAAAGATAAAGTTTGTGAAATAACTTTCATTTATGAACCTAATCCTTTGGCTCAAATTTCCAATATATTAATGGGATAATATGATATTAATGATTCATTGATTGATTTACAATTAGAAGTTAGTTCTGGATGGCCAACATCTCCACCATAGAGCCCCCCGCACACTCATATTGGATCTCAACCACCATCTTCGCAAGGGAATCCTAGACAATCCCCTTAGGGAATTCCAAGGCAGCTCCAAAGGACAAATATAGATGGAGTACCAAGGAGACTATGGCTTTTCCTAGGATTTGTTTCAGTTCCAAGTCCTGCTCATAAACGTCCTAAACATCCAGAGAAATTCCTATGCAAATTTGATCCTAATAACAGGGAATCTACTAAAGATCATGTTAGAAAATTCATTTTGGTAGTTAATTTAATGGGTGTACAACATGAAGATGTTGTGTCAATTATTTCCATATACATTTTAGGTAAAAGCATCTACATGATATATTTCACTACCACAAGGAACTATCACTAATTGGAATGATTTTGAAACTACGTTCATGAAGAAATTTGGTGAGGATAAAATCCAATCAACATTGATCTTAGAGTTTTCAAGAATCAAAATGACCCCTAAGGAAAAAATTAAATATTTCAATCAAATATTTTTGACATCGATGAATAAAATTCTAGAACATTCTAGGCCTATTGATAATGTGATTATTGAATTTTATACCACATGTTTTCCTTCTTTCATTTCCATTTTTGTTAAGAGATACGGTAAACACATTAGCAAAGACATTTGAAGAAACATTAGATGTAGAAAAGGAAATTATGAGCATTGCAAGAAAAGAGCCAATTGAGGAGAAAAGAACATTTCCACTGGCTAGGAAACAAAATGTAATCAAAACCACATATTATTAGAAAGACAAAGAATTTGTTGACATGGATAGTCTTCAAATAATAATAATAAATCTTTCAAATGATATCATAGATCGAAAGAAAAATTCAAGTGAAATTTCATCATACAAGAGACCATGGAAACCTCATTTTAGAAGAAATCCTCCACCTTCCAATAATCAAAAGATTTATCCTGAAGAAATACACCTTGAGGAATGTTCTCAAGATTACTATTGTCATTATCATTAAGTAAATCATTCTAAGAAAAATTGTCAAGCCTTTGTTAACATGTTCAAATTTTTCGTTGCAATGGAAGAAGAAGAGGAATGACAAAAAAATCAAGAAGAGAAAGTGGATGATAAAAACATTGAATCATCAATTAATGGTATAAGGGATATTACTCATGGAAAAATAGACGATGATGAAGAGGACATAGCTGAAGAAATCCATGTTTCTCAAACGAGAAGTAAAGTTCTCCCTTGCACTTCTGAAACACCAACTACTTCATCCCCTCCAAAAAAATTGGTTTCTACAAACATGTTGAACTCCACTCAAAACAAACCAACTGTCTGTTCTGATATTCTTGATTATGATATTGTATAAGATATCAAAGAGACTAGAAAAAACTTTTTTTTTTATGAATTAACTAAATTAACTCAATAGAAAAACAAGTTGATTTGTGGTTTACAAATTAATTCAGAAAAAGAGAAAGTAGATCATGGTATTTCATCAAATGTCAATGTTTCTTTAATTGGAAATACATTTGGTTCACATACGCCTCCATTTATTTTGACTTTAAAAATTTTCAACGGGAATGTACATAATTTTTTAGTGGATTTAGTGGCTTCATCTAATGTCATTTCTTACTCTGTGTGCATGAAACTTAACATATAGTCAAAAAAACTACTATATAAATTGTACAATTGGATAGATCGAATGTTAAAATTTTAGGGCAATTAAAATGAATCTTAATCAATTTAGCATCAAATCCCAAATTTCACCAGATCATTGATAGTATTTTAGTCAACATTCTGGAGTCACATGGTTTTATTTTAAGTAGAGATTGGTTGGAAAAATTTCATGTATATTTTTCAACTGATTGGTCACATATTTGGTTACCATTCAATGGTCGACTTATTCAAATAAAGGTTGAACGAGAAATCCACATGAAGTATACTGTCACATATTTAAAAACCCCAATGAACCAATAATGTTTTATTTTTTTTTGTAAGTAAGCAGGGGTCTGGTTTTCTATTTATATCTTAACAAAATGTACATAGTTACAAGTATGGGCATGTGATGAGACAAATGTCTATCTAGAACCAACCAACCTGTTGGCCTGCCCATAGGGAAACTAGGACAACTACCAAAAAAAAAATATCCATAAGAGTAATTATCCTCTGTCTTACTTTAAAATTCTAGAGAATGACTACTAAAGATTGTTGCAACTACTAAAAAACCCATAGAAAGATAAGTAAAAACTATGACTTGACTATCAATCATCAAGAGAAAGAAGTTGGGGTGCCTTCATCAGATGAGTTGCATCTTATTGAGGAAAGGGATGCGAAGGCCTAGAAAACGAGGAAACTTGTTAGTCACCAACTATTTGAAATACCCCTCCATGATTTTTAACCAATCAAGAGGCCATTTTCAAGATAAAACTAACCTAACGCTCCAACGTATCCATTCTCTAAGAGAGGTTCCTGATTTCATCCTCCTATGGATTCATACTCCGAGCCATCGAGGTTTTCACATTCCAATAGAGTTTTGCAGTCTTGTGAAATTTAGAATCCATGTTCCTGGTGCATCCCAAGTCAAGGATAATCTTTCCCATCTACCTGTTAACATATCTATCCTTAGTGCAGGCTCAAAAAACCCTCACTTCCTCCTTCAATATGGATATGGAATCCTTCATAGACTTCTCAACTTTATAGTGGTAGTGCTCAATCTCTTCCTCAATTGTGAGGGAAGCCTTAGTCTTATGCTATGAATCCTTCCCTTCATTATGCTTGTGAGACTCCATGAGTGCTTGGGAGCCCACCAACAGACCCCTTGAATTATTGTATAAAATAACCAACTTCCTTTGTCGTGGAATGCTCAGATGTAAGGTTAAGTAAACAAAAACAATAATCATCAAACTCTGAATGAACCCGAGACTCATACCTCATTTTTGAAACTTCCTCCCATGCATGGTCATAATGCTCACCAAGACAGAGTCTCACTCCACTTCATATGCAATTGATGGAATCATAATGGTTATTCGAGGAAGAAAATCGCAACATGTACTTCAATGTCCTATTTGAATCATGGTCAACAAAGAAAACATCCATCCCTAGAGTAGGAGGTACGAGTGACATCGAATCCTCCTCCAAAATGAGTTTATCAAATCAATTGTCACTAGTGATATCCAAGCCTTTGAGTAGTCCCCATATTTTTGTTCCATTGTTGGTATTAGAGCCAATGAAACCAGTGAAGATCCAAATAATGCAACCTAATGAAAAATGTTTCATATCTGAAAACTCCACCAAATCATGTTGAACCTAGGTTTCATTTATATGCACCATCAAAATTTAACTTGACACACCATGTCAAGGAAGAGAAATGGGAGGGTAAACTTGAGGGAGCATGGGTGGGGATGGAGGCATGGGTTATCCAATTAAAAATCAACCACTTTTCCCTATCATTTCATTTTAGATCCTCTTCATGCCATTTTCCTATAAGAACCGTTCTCAGGATATTTTTCTTTATTTTAGTCCATATATTGGAGAGAAAAAATGTTTCTATTATGTTCCTTCCATGTCTCACGTAGGAGAAACCCTGGGAAAAGCTGTCAGATTCTATTCAGAAGGGGACATTTAAGGCCCTAGTTCGTCTAGGATGCCTGATGGTGTTCGTTGTCCTATTGGATTGTGTGAAATTTATTGCTCCTTGATCCCAAAGGGCTTGGCTGAATATGCAAGTGTTAAAAAAGGTGCTACATGGTTTCATTATCCTTCCCACATAAGACACAAACACCAGTTTATGAGAATCCATGCTAAATTATTTTATCCCAAATAGTAATTTTCCCGTGTGCCACTAGCTAGAGAAAGTACGCTACCTTCGGCCACAAATTGGCCTCCCATGTTTTACTCCAAATTTCATCATCTAGGAGAGATGCATGTTGAGTTTTAACCAATTCGGCTTAATTTAAACTAAATAATCATATTTCTTGATATCCCCATCTAATTTTATTTGGATGCAGCGAGGAGGTTTTGATTTTCCTCATAAGAATATCAACTTCTGGTTTCTTCAAGAAAGGCCTGAGAAACACATGAACGTGGTTAGGTTTAAGGAGCCATGACTACCATTCATATGAACTTACTTCTTGTTTCCAGTAGAAATGTATTTTTTTACCATGGTCAGTTGTCATACTTTCTTTAACATGAAGGATATCTTGATTGTCCCGAAGCTTGGGAATTTGCTTCCAAGAATCCTCCTAGAATAGAGTTGACTTCTTGTATTTGATTTCCCAGAAGTAGTGATATTGAATAAGGGACTTATTCTACCAAGATCATTCCAAATGACTGAACCTTGATGTGTTTGAATCATTCTAATGAGATCCTTGGAACTGATATTGGGGGCATATTTATTTTTCCAAAGAGAGATCCATAGTTCCCCTTTATTTTGCATCCATCTCCACCAGGTTTTTTCCCCAGGATGCCATTGAGAATGTCCATATCTCTAAGACCAATCCCTCCTTTGATCTTCAAGGTGCATATTTTGTCCTAGGCAACCAATGCCCATTTTTTGATGGAGTTAGATCATTTCCATAGAAAAGTGTGTTGAAGAATTCAGATAGCTTTGATGATGTGCTTGGGTGCTACCAAGATGGAGAAGAGATACAAAGTTCTCGTTTTTTGGGGGGTTTCAAGTTTTTTACCCCGTTTTTAAAAATGGTGTTACCAATAGCACCCCCTCCCTTTTTAGGTGGCTTTTTGATATTTTAGATTTTCTGATACATAAGGTTTCCACTTTTTTTTAAATGTTTTTTTTTCATTTATTTTCAAATTGTTCAATTTTTTTAATTTTATTTTTAACAATGTTTTTTCATCTATTTTCAAACTTTTCTATTTTTGTTTTTACTCAATGGTGTTTTTAATCGTATTTTCATGCTTCATCCAATGTTAAAAATGTCGCACACCATTCATTTTTTTTTAAATTAAGATTTTTCATATAATTATGTGTCCTTAATTAAGTTATGGTTCCATACTTTTTAAATATAGTGGAAAATATCATTTTTAACACATTTTTTTACCTTTACTTCAATACATAGAAAATAATTGTAATTAAATAAAACTATTTTTAAATATTTAGTTAAAAAATATAATTCATTTTTTTGGATCAATTAAAAACTTAAAAAGATAAGAAAACAAAAAGAATTGAAATTAAAAAAAAAAAAACATTTTAAAAACAAATTTATATTAAAAAAAACCATTGAAGAAAAAACTAAAAAAATAAAGAGGAAAACAAAACCATAAAATTATATATATATATAGTAAGAAAAAATGAGAAAAAATTAAGATAAAGGTAAAAACAAAATTATAGCCCCAAAAAATTTTAAAAGGTGAAAAAAAACCCCAAAATTTAAAAGCATGTATTAAAAAACCCTAAATTAAAAAACCTGAAATATAAAATTTATAAAATTTAAACTAAAACAAGTTAATAAATATCTAAAACAAATGCATATATATATATATAT
>ML802645.1:353092-372347 GCA_009831015.1 Picea engelmannii | reverse complement strand
CCCCATACTCTTTTATCATGTTCATTCTACACACAACGATGTATTATATTAATGATAATACATATACAAAAATAGGCTCACTGGCCTTTAGCATCTAGGCTCTTTGGCCTAATTCCACACATAAGCCTCTTAGATTATAATAACTGGATCACCAGCCTAGAAAACACAACATATACACAAAGGTTTCCTGGCCTCAAAATCATGTGCACATAAGCTTGTTGCACGTGATATCCTAGAATGTGCACACTTCATCATTTTAGTGCGCAATACATGTGCACACTATACCATGGAAGGTTCTTACAAAAATGATATCAAACAACTCACTAGATTAAGTACATTTGCATTTACATTTATAGTTGAGGTTTGTTCTAGGGGTATCACAATCCCCTCCCCTTATTTATCCACTGTCCTCATTGCATTATGTACACATATACATCCAAAATTTCAAAAATCCTAAAAAATATGTGGGTATTTTTCCCGCATTGCATCCTCATGCTCCCAAGTATAATCCTCAGGACCATACCATGTCCATTGGACCTTAACAAGCCCTATGGCTCGATTCCAGAGCTATTTGAATTTTCAGTCCAGAATGCATACTAAATGCACTTGGATAGCGCCTTCTTGCTCCACCTAAATAAAATTCCAATAAGTTACATGATTAGCATCAGGTATATATTTCTTGAGCAATGATACATGGAATACATTATGAACATACATAAATGCAGGCAATGCAATCATATAAGCTATTGGACCAATCATTTCTAGGATTTCAAATGGTCCACAATATCTAGTTGCCAACTTGGAAAAGTTTCCCAACTTCAGGGAACCTCTGTTGGCCTTCACTTTCAAGAATACATGATCACCCACTTTAAACTCCATGTGAGTTCTACCCTTATCAGCATAGATTTTCTTCCTATCTTGGGCAACCTTTAAATTCTGTTTAATTTTCAACATTTTCTCTTCCATTTCCTTAAGCAATTATGGCCCAACTATTTCTCTATCTATTGGGTTGTCCCAGCATACCGGTGTGTTGCACTTTCTACCATAAAGTGCCTCAAATGGGCTCATCTTTAGAGATGCTTGGTACCCATTGTTATAAGAAAACTCTACTAAGTGTATGTAGTCTTCCCATTTTGATGGTTTATCCATCACATACATCCTCAACATATCCTAAATCAATTGATTCACCCTCTTTGTTTGTCCATCTGATTCTGGATGATAAGATGTGCTAAAATTCAATTTTTTTCCAAATCCCTTAAATAGTCCTTTCCAAAAATTTGATGTAAATTTTGGATCTCTGTCAAACAAAATTGTCTTGGGTATACCATGTAATCGAGCAATTTTTCTGATATAAACATAAAAAATGTTGGTTTCCTTGTGAGTGAGTGATGTAGACCCCCTACCTCACCCTTCGGCAGGGTCCGCAACCTACCGGTCACTGGATCGTTCCTTCCTGCTAAGCCGAAATAGATCTCTGGTTTTGGTTAGAACCCTTCGAACAGATCCACAGGTCCTGTAGTCCCTGACACTAGCTTTGAGAAGCCCTGCATGCAAGCCACCCTTTTTTGCGCCCTTCTCCCTTCCAAGACAATAGATACATCTGCGTTGACTCCTTTTCTCTCTCATGACCTCGGGTTGTGACCCAAGGCTCTAGACTACGCGCCTTCCATGTTTCAGAAGTTCGGGACTCCTGCATGCGAGCTCTCCCCGACTCTCGATCTTTTGAAATGCCAAAACTCGAAAAGGGCCTAACAGATCCTCCTTTAAGCCTTCTCCACATGACCCTATCCTGTGGCCTAGGGATACTCCTCCAAGTGCTTTGGATTTTTTGATTTGAGGAATCACAATGCAGTGCTCTTCCTTTCCCTTTCAAATCCACGAAACCCTGAGACCCAATACCTCTTGGATCTACGGTCTATATCTGTCACTTGATCAACGACCCAGATCAAATCTCATTGATCTCCTTTTCATGATTTTGTGGAGTCTTCACCTCCCAACTCTCAGTGACCAAAATCCTGGTGAATTATGAATCTCTACCACGTGTCCTCCAAAATGGATGATTCTGATCCTTTCGCAAAATCCCCTTTTGTGATTTTGGCCCGGTCTTCTCCTTCGTTTCCTCGGTGCCAAAATGCTAACCAACAACCATGTATCCCCTCTGATGGACAACTGTAACTCTTAATAATGATCAACGGTTGTGATATTTTTTAGATTATCAATGGTCATGATCAAATCTCGACATCCTTCCTTTCGACGATTTGGGAGAGTCTTTACTCTCATTTCCCAATAAACAAATCCCCAGTGGCTTCTAGATATGTGCCACGTGTCTTATAATGACAAATGGTTCTGATGATTTCAGGACTCTGATGAGTCCGTTCCACTTTTCATACACAAGGTCTAAACCTTGTGTGCCTTCCTCCAAAGCCGATGGCTATCAGTCCTCTGTACTAGATCTCATGGTCTGCGGTGCTCCTCCTCCTGAGCTTTCACATCTCTCAGACTAAAAAGGTTTTCTAAGTGTCAAAGACCTCAACCTTCAATTCTTCCCTACTGAAGATTTGTACTCAAAATTTCTATCCTTCCTGAGCTTCGTCCTCATTGAAGATTCGACCTCTTACACACACCTTGCGTTCGAAGATCTCGAATAACTCAGATTTGAGGAATTTTCTTGAAACGAAAATACCTTACGCCCACCTGGCATTCTCTTAGGTTATCCCTTTGAAACTTGGTTTCTTATAGCCTCTATGCATTCCTTGCACTTGTATCCTCAAGTTCCCTATGGCGTCTCTCTAAACCCTTCTCTCTGAGTCGTTCTAAGACTTAGTCAACGCACACCTTGCGTTTGTGAATGCACACCTTGCATACATGGTTCGAAAGAGAAACGATTGGAGCTGATCCACTTTCATTACAGGTTCATGAAATCATCTTCTCAAACTCTCATACAAGAACGAGAATGAAACAAATACCACATACAGAATGAAATATTCATGAAATCACATTCATATGAACACAGTCTAGTTTGGGATAACTTTTTGTCTATTCTATTCATTCATAAAAACAAAAAATACACATGGTGTTCCTCTGCTCTATTCTACTTTGGTTCTACTACAATCCTTTCATACTCTACTCTGTATATATCTCTATTACAAATTGAAAATCAAAATATCTAAGGACTGGCTCCGTGAGCTCTCTCATCGTGTTCTGAAATCTATCATTTCAAACTTAAAATTGTTACCTACTATGTCCCATTACAATAAATGCTAATTACTATCAGACAGAGCCAATACTCCATGTCTGTGATTTGTTATAGTCCTTAGATAATTTTCAAACAAGTTACAATATTCAATTTTCTCAACAAAATATCTCAACAACCTAATTAAATTTTGAGTTAATGCTCGATTTGAATTTCAGGCGTTGTTGAAATCTCTTCTGATTGCCTCCACGTGTGCATTGTCGACATTGAAGGTGATGCTCCTGCATCATACTCCTCTGTTTAAAAAACAATTATGGACTCCTTTCCATGAACTCCTGCACTGTATTTCCATGCTTCAAAATATTAGGTTATGTGACCCAACTTTCATCTTCCATTGGGTAATATTTACATTTCACTAGATACTGAAGATATGTCTTCCTCCTGGTTTTCTTTCCATATCTCTGCTCAATAATTATCTCCATCTAAGGTTTCTCTGTTGTGGGTAATTGCTCTTCCCACTTAATTTCTTTCTGATCATTTGATCCTCCTTCTTCATCTCTCCTATAAGGATACAATTCTGCAACATTGAATATTGGCGATATCCCAACATTTTTCTGGCAACTCAATCTCATAAGCATTGGCTATGAATTTCTGAGAATCCTACATGGTCTAATCGTTTTCATCTTTAGATTATTGTGCGTTCCCCTTGGGAATATCTCTTTGCTCAAGTTAACTAAAACCTCATATCCAATTTCGAATTGAACTTCTCTTCTCTTTTGGTCAACTATGCTCTTGTATTTCTGGTTGTTGTCCTGTAGCTGCTCTCTGACTCTATCATGAAGTTTCTGAATTTCTGCAGCAAAATCGTCTGCTCCAGCACTTCTGAACTCATATTGATTCAAATTTCTCAATTCTATAATCCCGCTTGGCTTTATACCATACACAATTTCAAATGGACTTTTTCCTGTACTCATGTTCACTTAATTGTTGAATGCAAATTCTACTTGTGCCAGAATCTGATCCCATTGTTTACCTTGATCAGTGACTAAACTCCTCAATTTGTTTCTGAGACTCCTCTTCACTACTTTAGTTTGTCCATCTATCTTAGGGTGATATGTTGAACTAAAGGATAATTTAGTTCCCAACCTCTTCCAAAGAGTTCTCCAAAAGTGTCCTACAAATTTGGTGTCTCTGTCTGAAACTATGCTCCTTGGAAATCCATGTAATCTTACTACTTCTCTGAAAAATAGATTTGTGATGTGTGTGGTATCGCTTGTCTTCTAGCATGGTATGCAATGTGCCATTTTTTAGAATATTTCGACCACAACAAATATGGAATCACTCCCTTTCTGAGTTCTAGGCAATCCCAAAAAAAAATACATATTGAGTGCATCCCATGGCCTCTCTATAATTGGTAATGGTTGATACAAACCAGTGTTTTGTTCTATTGCTTTTGCATACTGACAAATTTTTCATTTTTTCATGAATTTCTTCACTTCTTCTCTCAATCTTGGCCAATAATATGAATTATTCAATTGTGCAAACGTCTTGTTGTGACCAAAGTTTCCAGTTAAACCTCCACTGTGTTTTTCTTTCAACAGGTTGTCTCTCATTGAGCACTTCGAAATACATAATTGTCTCCCCTTGAACAGTAATCCATCTTGAATCAAATATTCAATCCATGGGATTTTGTCTCCCAACAAAGTATTCTTGCATGCCTCGTAAGATTCTTTGAAATCTGCATCTTCTTTATACATCTCCTTGAGGTGTTCGAACCCCAAAGTTTCCACCTAGAATTCGTGTACAATCAAACTTCTTCTACTCAAAGCATCTGCAACTTTGTTAGCAGTTCCAACAATGTGTTTAATAACAAAAGTAAAATTATGCATGAATTCTACCTATTTTTCATGTTTCTAATTCAACTTTTCTTTCCTAGTAATAAATTGCAAAGCATGATTATCACTGTACAAGACAAACTATTTAGGAATTAGATAATGCCTCCATTTTTCAAAGCTTGAATCACTGCATAAAATTCCTTGTCATACGTGGAATACTTTTTCTTGGCATCATTCAATTTCTCACTGAAATAAGCAACTGGCTTATGGTCCTGACTCAAGACTACTCCAATAGATGATCCACTTGCGTCACATCTCACCTGAAATGTTTTTCCAAAATATGGTAAGACCATAATTGGTTGCTCTGTGATTTTCTCTTTCAACACTTTGAAATGTTTTTCAGCTTCCTTCGTCCAACTGAAGGACTTGTGTTTCTTCTTCATAGTGTCTAACATGGGTGCACATATGCCACTAAAATTTCTGATAAATTTTCTATAGAAGCTTGCTAACCTAGGAAAACTTTTTACTTCAAATATGATGCTCGACGATGGACATTCTTTGATTTCTCTCACCTTTCCTGGGTCCATATTCAATTCATTTGAAGAGATTACAAAACCCAAATATATGAGATCCTTCTTCATAAAATAACTCTTCTTCATATTTATCAGCAACTTCTCTTTCTACAACCTTTCCATCATTGTTGTCAGATGTCTTAGGTGTTCTTCTTTTGTCTTGCTGAAAATTAGTATGTCATCCAGATATACTATGACAAATTTGCCGATGAAGTCTTTCAACACTTCATTCATCAACCTCATAAATGTAATTGGTGCATTTATCAACCGAAACGACATGACCATCCATTCAAACAATCCTTCATTCATCTTGAATGTTGTTTTCCATTCATCTCCCTCTATCATTCTTATTTTATGATATCCTCTCTTCAAGTATACCTTGGAAAAATAGCTTGCTCCGCTTAAATAGTCCATCAAATTATCCATCCTCAGTAAAGGAAATCTGTATCTAATGATTATCTTGTTGATGGCTCTAGAATCTCTACTCAACCTCCATCCTCCATCTTTGTTTGGGCTCAATATAGTCGGTACTGCACATGGGCTTAGGCTTTCCCTGATTAACCCTTTATTGAACAACTCCTAGACTTGATTTTTGACTTCCTCATTCTCTCTAGGTGTCAACCTATAAGATGCTTTATTTGGTAAAATAAATCCTATAATAAGGTCAATATGATGGCTTATGCTCCTAATAGGTGGAAATAAGTGTGGTAACTCATCCACGATTATATCAACAAAGTTTTCTAACCGTTTCTGGATTTCTATAGGAAAATATTCTACTGAATTATTTGTAAGGATAACTCTAGGATTCCTCACTACAACAAACTACATTTCTTTCTCCTTCTTGACTTCTTTTAAGAGCTCCTTCCCACTCATGAGAAGTATGCTTGGACTAGATTCTGGCTCTCCCTCTTTGTCTTCTATGGGTAACAACACATGTGTCCTACCATTCTTTTCTAGGGTATAGGTATTCTTTCTTCCATCATGAATAACCTTTCGGTCATATTTCCACGACCTTCCCAATAAAATATGTCAGACATCCATAAGAATTACATCACATAATATTTCATCTTTGTAACCTCCTATCTTAAATTCAACTTGGCACTGTTGACTTACCATGAGTTGACTTACCGTGACTTGATGCCCTTTCTGCAACCATGATACCTTATATGGATTTGGATGTGCAGTTGTCTTCAACTCCATCTTTTCCACTGTCTCTATGGATACTAGATTGTCAATGCTTCCACTGTCTATGATCACTTTGCAAACTCTGTCTTTCGACTTGCAAGCAGTTCTGAATATGCTTGTTCATTGAATTAGTTCCTCTGGTTCCTTTTCTGGTTTGAGAAGAACTTTTCTCATCATGAGGTTTCTTCCTCCTTTTGTTGCTTTTGCTTCCACATGCTTCTCCACTTCAACAATATGTGCTTCTTCGCTTTCTCTTTTTCTTTTGGGACATTTCCAAGATTTATCTCATTCTTTTCCATAGCTATAACATTTAACTATGCCTCCTCTATCTCTTCCTCTTCCTCTACCTCTGGGAAAATAACCTCTTCCACCATGGTGTCCTTCTTTGGAACTTCCACCCTTCTCATGGTGACTATGTTGTTTTTCATCTCTAGGCTTCGAATTCCGAAAATTTTCTTTAGTGGTTCCTTTGACTTTGCTTGAGTTTCCACCTCTAGTTCGTTGGCTTTGCCTCTTGGCCAATGTTTCTTCAGGTTTCAAGGTTTCTTGATAGGCATCCTAGACTTTACTAAAAAATATCATGTTGATCTCCTCTTGGATTTCATATCTCAACCCATTGATGTATATATATGTCTTCTCATCTTCATTCTCTTTCTGTCTAGCCCTGATGTTCAGTCGGTAAAATTCTTCAGTGTACTCCTTCACTGATAAACCTATCTGTTTCAGATTCTGCAATCTTCTATAAAGATTGATCTGGTAATCCTTCAGGATAAATTTTTCCTTCAACTTAGCTACCATCCTATCCCATCTTTTAAATTTTTTCTTACCATTTCTTCTGCGTTCGGCTTGTAGCTCATCCCACCATAACATTGCATGGTTGTTCAATCTTGTCACTGCATGATTCACCATATTTTCTTCTTCGATATCTTTGTAATCGAAGTATTTGTCCATGGCGCGTACCCAATCCAACAATTCTTCAACTTCCAAATTTGCTTCATACATAGGTACCTCTATCCTTGCTTTGGCTCCTATTCATGAAAAAGATTGTATCAAGTGAGCTTGTCTAGCGTCCTCTGCTGCATTTTCCTCGACCTCTACCTCTTCACTTTCAACCTCACTGACATCACCAACATCCAGTGCTCTTCTCTATGCAGTCTCCATGGCGTCTAATCTCATTCTGAGTCGCCTCATTTCTTATTCCATCTTTGCATTCTCTCTACGTCTTCTAGGCAGCATGACTTCACCGCGTCACCTAAAAACATAAATTGAAAATTTCCTTGATACCACAAATGGCACCAACCTTCCTCCTTTTCCTTTGTCTGTTGTCCACAAACAAACTCAAAATCTTAGCTCTGATACCACCTGATGCAGACCCCCTACCTCACCCTTCGACAGGGTCCGTGACCTCTTGGTCACTGGATCGTTCCTTCTTGCTAAGACAAAATATCTCTCTGGTTCTAGCTGGAACCCTTTGAACAGATCCATAGGTACCTTATTCCATGATGCTGGCTTTGAGAAGCTTTATATGGACACCACCCTTTTCGATGCCCTTCTCCCTTCCGAGCGAATAGATACCTCTGTGTTGACTCCTTTTCTCTCTCGTGACCTCGGGCTGTGACCCAAGGATCTAGACTACACATCTTTCACATTTCAGAAGTTTGGGACTCCTACATGTGAGCTCTCCATGCCTCCCAGTCTTTCAAAATGATGAAACCCAAAAACGGCCTAACGACTCCTCCTTTAAGCCTTCTCCACACGACCTTGTCCTGTGGCCTAGGGATACTCCTCCAAGTGCTTCGAATTTCATGATTCGGGGAATCACAATGCAGTGCTCCTCCTTTCCCTTTCAAATCCCCAAAACTTTGAGACCCGATACCTCTCGAATCTACAGTCCATATATGTCACTTGATCAACAGCCTAGATCAAATCCCAACAATATCCTTTTCAGGATTTTGCAAATTCTTCACCTCCCAACTCCCGGGGACCAAACTCTCGGTGACTTCCGAATCTCTGCCATGCGTCCTCCAAAATGGTCGATTTTGATCCTTTCGTGAAATCCCCTTTCACAATTTTGGCCCGATCTTCTCCTTCATTTCCCCGATGTCGAAACGCCGACCAACATCCACGTATCCCCTCCAATGGATGGTTGTAACTCTTAATCATGATCAATGGTCATGATATTTTCAGGATGATCAACGGTCATGATCAAATCCTGACATTCTACCTTTCAGTGATTTGGGAGAATCTTCACTCTCGTCTCCCAGTAAACAAATCCCCGATGGCTTTTGGATATTCGCCACGTACCTTATAACGACAAATGATTCTAATGCTTTCGGGACATTGATGAGTCGGTTCCACTTTTCATACACAAGGTCTAAACCTCATGTGCCTTCATCCAGAGCCGATGGCTATTGGTCCCCTGTACTAGATATGATGATCTACGGTGCCCCTCCTCCTGAGATTTCTTCTCTCTCATACTTAAAAGGTTTTCTGAGTGTCGAAGACCTCAGCCTTCAATTCTTCCCTGCTAAATATCTATACTCAAAAGTTTTATCCTTTCTGAGCTTCATCCTCTTTGAAGATTCGACCTCTTATGCACACCTTGCGTTCGAAGATCTCGAATAACTCATATTCGAGGAATTTTCTTGAAATGAAAATACCTTACACCCACCTGGCGTTCTCTTACATTATCCCTTCAAAACTTGGTCGTTTCTATCCTCTATGCATTCCTTGCACTTGGATCCTCAAGTTCCCTCTGTCCTCTCTCTGAAGCCTTCTCTCTGAGTCATTATAAGACTCAGTCAATGCACACCTTGCATACATGGTTCGAAAGAGAAACGATTGGAACTGATCCACTTTCGTTACAGGTTCATGAAATCGTCTTCTCGAAATCTCATACAGGAACAAGAATGAAACAAATACCACATATAGAGTGAAATATTCATGCAATCACATTCAGATGAACATAGTCCAGTTTGGGACAACTTTTCGTCTGTTCGATTCATTCATAAAAACGAAAAGTCCAGTTTGGGACAGCTTTTCGTCTCTTCGATTCATTCATAAAAATAAAAAATACACATGGTTTTCATATGCTCTATTCTACTTTGGTTCTACTACAATCCTTTCATACTCTACTCTGTATATATCTCTATTACAAATTGAAAATCAGAATATCTAAGGACTGGCTCCATGAGCTCTTTCGTCTTGTTCTGAAATCTATCATTTCAAACTTAAAATTGTTACTTACTCTATCCCATTACAATAACTACTAATTACTATCAGACAAAGTCAACACTCCATGTCTGCGATTTCTTACAGTCCTTAGAGACTTTTCAAACAAGTTACAATATTCAAATTGCTCAACAAAATATCTCAACAACCCAATTAAATTTTGAGTTAATGCCCGATTTGAATTTCAGGTGTTGCTTAAATCTCTTATGATTGCCTCCATGTGTGCGCTATTGAACTTGAAAGTGATTCTCCTACATCAATGAGCTTTACTGGAATAAAATGGGAATCTTTAGTAAGCTTATCCACCACTACCTTGATAGAATCATGTTTCTTGTTTGTACTGGGAAGTTTTGTGATGAAATCCATTGTTACAACTTCTCATTTCCACTTAGGAATGGGTAATGGCTATAGAAAACCAATTGGGTGTCTATATGCATCCTTTACCTTTTGACACTCCAAACATTTGGCAATAAAATCAACAACTTCTTTTTTCATTCCTGGCCAATAATATTGTCTCTTGACAGCTACAATAGTTTTATGATAACCTGGGTGTCCAGCATAAGGTACATTATGCATTTCTCTGAATATCAGATTTTTCAATTCCTGGGAATTTGGTACATAAATCCTTCCCCTGCATATGATAATTTCATCATCTTCTAGCTTATAGTCTTCAATTTTATGCTGCAAAATACCTTGTTGTAATTTTTCCACTAATTCCTTGTATTGCAAATCTGATTTTGCAGCCTCTATGATTTTTTCTTTCAAATCTTATTAGTACCTACTTATGGCTATAGCATGAAACTCATGCACCCTTCTACTAAGTACATCAACCACCTTGTTCTATTTCCCTTTGACATGCTTTATATCAAATTCATATTCATGGAGAAATTATAACCACTTGCTTTGCCTAGAATTTAGATTTGCTTGATCAAATACATATTTCAGACCATTATGGTATGTCCTCAACTCAAACATTTTCCCCGTGAGGTAGTTCCTCCACTTCCTCAAGGCATGCACTATGTCTGCCAACTCCAAGTCATGAGTGGTATAGTGCCTTTCATGCTCCTTCAACTTCCTTGCTTCATAACATACAACTAACCCATTTTGACTGAGGACTCAACCAAGTCCTTCTTTACATCCATTTGTGCATACAATCCTTAGTATTGGAGCACTTGTTAATAATTGCTTCAAGTGTTGGAAACTCTTTTCACAATCCAATGTCCATTGAAACTCCACACCCTTCTTTTGCAAGGAAGTGATTGGGTGTGCAATCTTTGAGAATCCTTCAATAAATATCCTATAGTATCCTGCAAGGCCCATGAATGATCTAACCTCTTTCACATTCTTTGGCACTTACCATCCTCTAATGGATTCTATCTTCTAAGGATCCGCTACTATCCCTTCCTCTAAAATGATATGCCCCAAATA
Organism: Picea engelmannii; assembly: GCA_009831015.1. NCBI lineage: Eukaryota > Viridiplantae > Streptophyta > Pinopsida > Pinales > Pinaceae > Picea > Picea engelmannii. Next base: position 360,903 of record ML802645.1, on the reverse strand, counting down.
ATGAATGTTCTTCTGATAAAAGGAAAACTTGCTCAATTTGGCGTACAACTGATGCTCCCTTAATATTTGTAATACCATCCTCAAGTGTTGTTTATGCTCTTCCTCTAACTTAGAGTATATAATAATGTCATCTAAAAATACAATGACAAACTTATCTAAGTATTCTATGAAAATATCATTCATTAAACACATGAAGATAGTTGGTGCATTTGATAACCCAAATGGCACCACTGTGAACTCATAATGACCATACCTTGTTCTAAAAGCAGTCTTGTTGATGTCTTCTTCTTTAATTCTTACTTGATGATAAACAAACCTAAGATCAATATTGGAGAATATTTTTGAATCTTTCATCTGATCAAAGAGGTCATTGATTCTTGGAAATGGATACTTATTCTTCACAGTTACTTTGTTCAATTGCCTAAAGTCAATGCAAAGTCTCAATGTTCCATCATTTTTCTTCACAAATAAAATTGGGGCACCCCAAGGTGACACACTTGGGTGTATATACCCCTTCTTTAGAAACTATTCAAGTTGCATTTGCAATTCCTTCAATTCTGGTGTAGTCATCCTGTAAGGGGTCTTGGATACTTGAGCTACTCCAGGCATCATATTAATGGAGAAATCAATGTCTCTTTTAGGGGGTAATCCTAGTGTTTCCTTAAACACATATTCAAACTATTTTAGGACTCCATAATATTCAATATTTGACACCTTATCTTTAGGTGTCTCTTCCATATGTGCTGCAAATATTTGACACCCTTTTCTGTAACATTTCTTCGGCTGCAATGTTGAAATTGCTCTGATGGTTACTACCCTGGGAATTCCATGCACTGTCCTTAGGTTCCCTTCATCATCCAAGCAAGTAAATGCCTTGTTATGACAGTCTAGGATAGCATGATGTTGGTCCAACCAATCCATCCCAATTAGAAATTCATAGGAACCTAAAGGAAATATGTTCAAATCTTCCCTGGTGTTGAGTCCATTCATGTCCATAGGACATGACTTAACCATCTCATTAACTTTTCTTTTGGCTCCAGTAACTAGCTACACCAACCAAGATTTTCCATGCTTGCTTCTTGAAAAATTCAAACACTCCACCATCTTAGGATCTATATAACTATGACTAGCACCTGAATCAACTAAAATAGAAATGGTTTGGTTGGTGATCATACCTTCCACTTCAATCATATGTGACTAATACTCTTCTTGCTTATTATTTAGGGCTGCATAGATCCTTGGTACATTTCTTCCCATGTCTTCCACTATTTCAGCTTGTTGTACATTGTGAATAGTCCTCATTTTTTCACCTCTGTGAGGGAAATCTCTAAACATATGATCTCATTTTCAACCCCAACTTGGCTTATTCCCCCCTATCTCAATAATTCTAGGTTCTCTAGAAGTTGGCTTTCCCTGAGGACTATTTTTGAAGAATGGTGGCTTAGTTCCCTTCTTCCTCTGATCCATTTTGAATTTCTTCTTGTCTTCCCAAGATTTTTGGAAAGTTTGCCTTGATTTTTGTTGATCATATAGGCATTTAGCTCGCCTTATGATCTCCTCTAATTTTTTTGGATCATCATATTGTATTTCGTCACTGATGAATGATGGAAATCAACTCAAATACCTATGAATCTTAATTATCTCATCCTTGATGAAATAAACATACTTTAGCAGTTCTAAAAACCTTCTTTCATATTCATCTATGGTCATACTCCCAAGCTTGAGTTCAAATAACTCTTTCATTTTCTTGTCATAGTATGTCTTAGTCAAGTATTTATTTTCAAAATATTTCTTGAATTCCTTCCAAGTAACATTTTTCTCTTTAATGTGTTGCACTTGCACAAGCTGATCCCACCACATGGATTCCTTTCCCTTGATTTTATAGATGGAAATTCCCCCTTATGCATGAGAAGAGTAATTGTGCAATTGAAAATACTTTCTCATGCCGAGCAACCATGTCTCTTCATCTTCATTCTTCTTGTGCTCACCATCAAATGTAAGTGGTTTGATTTTGTTCATTTATCCTCGTATCTCATCCACCCCAGACCTCATATGCTTCCTGACAGGGGATGGAATTGATCCGATGTGTGCTCTCTTATCGAAATGCCTCAGGGGGTTATGGTGATGTATACTAACACTTATTGTTCTTCTTTTCTCATCAGGAGACCCGTGACTTCCTGATTTTCTTGAGCCACTCTCCTTATCCAATTTATTTTATTTTATGTCCAAGCTCTCAATTAACTTCATGTTGAATTACTCCTTCTTCTCCTTGGATCTCATAAGCCTTTCATTATCAGCTTTATGGATTTGGACATCCTTCTGCAAATTTTTAATGGTCTCTACCATATTCATTTTTTCATCCTTTCCTTCTCCATGTCCATTTGAGTTTGTTCCTTCAATGACCATATGCACATCCATCCCTATGATCTCATCTTCTTGACTGTAATCCCTCGATGTATCTTCCATACCTCTACACTCTGTGTTGATCCTGATATAATCTAGTTGTTGTTAACTCTGCAAAATGTGTAGCCAACAAAAATTTCTTAGGTTAACTGACTCATCAATTTCATGAAGAATATGAATCATTCTGGCTCAATAATATATCAAACTTCTTTCTTTTGATTTCCTGAAAATTGACTGCCCAACTAAATTTTATGGGTGAATAATTATATTCTATTGTCCAAGACCTTTCAAACACCTCTTCCATGCTCAATTCTGAGTCTTTAGTAGAAAGTTGTGGTTATTTGAAAATTGTCCATTAATGTTTTTGTTCACTCTTCAACTTGGTGCAATTCTACACTGTAATTATGCATTTTTGCACCTACTCCATTGGAATTTTAGTAGGAGATCAATTGGGTTTCTTCATATACATATTTTGGGTATTATTTCCAAGTTTCACCTCTTTTTGGTTTCTGGGCTGCTAGTTACAGCCTGCTGAAGTTCTAGGCCAATTAGTGTTTTTGGTCTAGAATGCTACAAGTACCTTCTTTGCGATATTAAACAATTTTAACATGCCTAGAAATTTAATTCAACTCTAGGACTATTTTCTATGGTTCAATATATTTCCATAGATTTCTCATGTGCCTCAAACTAATTCTAGAGCAGAATGGCCCTTCGAAGTTAGTTGGGTCTTAAAATTTACCCTCCACTATTTGTCATGTAACTTCCTCATAAAAGATTTGTTTGACAAATAGTTTATACCATTAGAAATCTCTCTCTGGGATATTTTATTTGAGCTGCAGAGACAAAGGGTACACTCTATTCTTGGGGTTTTTGAGTAGCTAAAAATTTTGTTTATGGCCTCAAAAAAGTGCTGTAAAAAGATGACCTTCAAACAATATTAAATGTCGCAAAAATTCACTGGTTTTATGTTGCTCTACACCATCCAAACGACTTCGCGCTCACAAATTTCAATATGTACACCCATATTTAGCATGTGAAGCAACACCATAAGGTAGTGCATGCTCCACGCACCTATAACCAATGAGGATTACTTCTCTGTCGCACCAATAACTGGTGCGCACTACTTTTGTATCGCGCGATAATATCCACCGCGCACAATTTTGGTTTATGCACTAATACTTGTTGCATGCAATTTTTTTGTCATGCATTAATATTTTTCATGCATTTCACTCTATGTGTTGCACAATGCCAAATTTTATTATGCCCCCACCACGCACTAGGCTCTTCGCGCACCATTAACTAAACTTCCGCATGATAAAATATACCCACATTGCGCGCACACCAACAAAAATCCTTTGTGCTTTGTCAATACTACGCACACCATGTGTGCCATTTTTATGCATGCATGCTGGTATTACACATGTGTCACTCAATCCACACCACACAATGCTAAATTTAGTGCACACACTCACAAACCAATATTTTATGTGCATTACCATTATGCACCGCACAACGCCAAATTTAAGTGCGTAGACCCATGTGCCAATAGGTTTTGCGCATTACCACTCTACACCATGCAGCGGAAATTTTAAGTGCACAGACCCATGCACCAATATTTTCCACGCATTACCACTCTGCACAATGCAACGCCAATTTTAAGTGTGCAAACCCGCGTGGCAATATTTTCCATGCATTGCCACTCTACACCACGCAACGCCAAATTTAAGTGCACACACCCACGTGCCAATATTTTCTACGCATTACCACTTTGCAGCATGCATAGCCATGCACTCTTATTTTCCAAACATCACAATCGTTTCACTGTGCATCATGCATTTTTAGTGCGCACACATACACACATTCATTTTTATGTGCATTAATTCCTCACCCCAAAGTGGGGCTTTTGCCAAACTTTTTCCCAATTTTCACCATAGACATTCTACAACTATGAAATTTTTTCAATTTCACCCTGATAAAACCCATTCAACCTCTGCAAATACAAATCGTTGTTGGTTGACATTCTTGGAACTAATTTTTCCCAAATACAATTCACAAATTGAGAATTTTAATCAACTAATCTCGCTCCATCCATCATGGATTCCCTGTAACTTCAAATTTGACCAATTCAAGGTCTGAATTTTGTTAGAACAGATATTAAATTAAGAATATCTCACTACTTGGCCAAATTTCTCAATTTTCCCATGAATTTAACAACATAAATTGGGGCTTCTGCCCAATTCCACACTATTGCTTCTAATTTTTACCATGGACGCTCTGTAACTTGAAATTTGGCCACTTCAAAATCAATTGTCTATGAAATTTCACTTCAACTCAACTTTCTCGGCCCATCCAGGATAAGTGTTGAAAACTGGAGTTCTGATACCACATTGTAACATCCCCAGCATCCAACTAGGCTATGCCAAGTAAAAAAAATTCAAACTGTATGCAAATTAAAACATATACACATAGAAACTCTTGTGGAACTTTATATATATATAACTTAAAACAAACAAATACATTTTGTAATTGCATAGATTCATATGGAAATAACAGTAAACATATACATGCAACATAGACAGGAAATACCCATAAATATAAATACAGGTATAAACCACACACAGAAAAAACCCATAAAAATAAACACATAGATAATAATGCAACATGTAATTTAACACACAGTTGACACTTATATTGGTAAAAATATCACCAACTATGTGCAGACCTTCCAAAAACCTCCTATCCTTAGACCACACTTCTCATCACTCTTAGTAGTGGGTCACCCCTGAGATGGGACTAAACTCCACCCAAGTAAAGGGATTCCTAACCAGGTTGATGTATCTCACACAACAGGAAAGACTTTGTCACAGGTGCCAACCCAAACTAACAACCTACAGTTCCACATTCCCCACATGCCTGTCCCACCTAAATAAGTGTGCCCCTTCTCTACTCAACATTCCTTCGACTGCCCCACTTCCTTTCTGAGCTTCAACAACAGGCCAGACAGGAAGTCTCAAAGACCTATAGCTATAGTTTGGCACCTTCCAAAAATCAATTCCCAACAATTCTCTCACCTAGAGAGAAATTTCTCACAGGCATGAAAACCCGCCTCTTGAATGTCCCACGGTCCTAACAATCCACTTCTTCAGTTCAAATCCCAATATAACCAGGTACAGATACATGTATGGGTACAGAAACTAGCTCACCAGCCTCTAAAACACAACATATACACAAAGGCTCCCTGGCCTCAAAATTGCTTGCACTTAAGTTTGTTGTGCGTGGTATCCTGGAATGTGCACGCTTCATCATTTTAGTGCACAGTACATGTGTGCACTATACCATGGAAGGTGCATACAAAAATGATATCAAACAACTCACCAACTTAAGTACATTTTCATTTATATTTATAGTTGGGGTTCGGCCTTGGGGTATTACAACTTCCTTCTGAGCAGAAGGGGATGAATAATAAGAATACACTCTAGACTGCTAAAAGTTCTAGTCCTCTCATCCAAAAATGTTCAAAGTATCTCCACAGAACTATTGTCGAGTTGTTTCTTCCACAAGTTGATGAGAGTATTCTTTTGATCCAAATAATATTTGAAATGAGCACTTGAGAGATATAATATAATCTTTTGCAAATCGTTCTTTAATGTGGTTTAATAACAAATCTCCTCGAGCCCTTCACTTATTAATGACAATCTTTACGGTGATTAAGGTTGGTTGTCATTAATGTCAACCCTTGAAGAAAGTTATGTAGAACAAAGTTTGTGTAATGGACCCAACATTTTTTTAGGTAAAAATGACTTGTTATTGTCTTGTCATGGTTGATAATACGTAGAAATTTATGAACTCCAAAGTGGTCTCCTTATGGTGAAATCCCTCACGAGAAGGCGCTTTTGCGGATTGAGTTATCCTAGAAGTATGGTTAGAGAACCCATGCTTATTTGTGGAATAATGAGATGAACACCAGTGAATTTTTCATTGAAAATATCCTAGATGGATATTTCTTTTCATGCCATTTCCAGTGGTATGTGGAACGTCACATAACTCCTCACGGTTAGAGGGTTATGGCCATGAAAAGTTGAAGAACCCAGGTTTGGGTAATGGGCCCAAGTTTGTTTAATGGATAACAGTATGATTTTTGATATATTTTCAGGTAATACTATTCTATATGGATAGTACATGTCATTCCATTTCTGGTGGTATGTGGAATGTCACATAACTCCTCACGGTTTGAGAGTTATGGCCTTATGAAGTTGGAGGACCCTCATATGTCATCTAGAAGATCCAAAAGGTCAAAGTAGTCAAAGTGGTTTAAGAGATTTTAAAAGGTAAATAATAAAGTGAAGTGATTATTGTACTATAATTCAAAGTGAATACAAAATAAATCAATTCAATTATAAATTTAATGGAAATTAGAAGTGGGTTAACCCTAAAATAAGGAAAGTGGGCAAAGGGACCTAGAAGATGTTTTTAAGGAAGCTACTTGGAGAGTATAAATAATAGGCAAGGCTCTCTCATTTAAGAAACACTTGAGAATATTGAATACCTATAGGTGTCTAAGGTAAACAAAGGATATATAAGCCTAATTTCTAAGGAAATTGAAGAAAAGAAGGCCAGAATTCAAGGAAGGATAAATTCTTTTGATGATGCTTTCTAAGGTATGTTTTTTTCACGTCATCTAACCATTTTTGCAATAACATTTTTTCTAGAATTATTCAGAACGTTAAATTAATATTCCATTGAGGTAACATATCCAAGTATCAATGGTAAAAAATTCATCTTGTGGGTCATTGTATTTTTGGAGTTACACTCCATGGAAAATAGGGTTTGTGGATAGTCTTGAAACTAGTCAAAGACATGTGTTTCGGGTAAAAACGTCATAACTTATTCATAACAGATCCAAATTCATTAATATAAAATTGTTTGGTTATAGTACAATATGTAGTATTCTTTGTAACATTTTCATATAAATTCAACAAATATTCCATGTGGGGCACACTCTACAATGTCTCTCTCTAGAATAAGCCATAATTCAGCAAGGTGTGTCATTTTTTCCATAACTCCTTTTCTGAGAGATTCCAAGTAGTGAAACCTAGAGGAATTGCATAAAACACAGTGAATAACATTGTGTATCAGTTTCAAATATTTATTCATTATAGGTACAAAGTTGTGATTATTTCAAGTTAGGGTTGTTGACTAATCCAAAACTAGTCTTGTGAGACTAAAGAAACGTTTGATGAAAATCCTAGTATCTTATTGTTAAATTTAAGGAAGGTTTGTAGGTATGTGATCATATACACCAGGTCTATTACAAATTTACAAATCATATTTGAATGATGAAATTGATGAGGGATTTTGGTTGAGGTACAAGTTGGGTACATGGTTGAAACAAGTAGTTGATGAGTTGG
>ML802645.1:313785-325978 GCA_009831015.1 Picea engelmannii | reverse complement strand
ATTATTGATGATTATTCAAGACTAACATGGGTTGCCTTTTTGAAAGAAAAATCTGAAGCATTTGAAAAATTCAAAGTGTTTAAGGCTCTAATTGAGAATCAAACAGAAAAAAGATTGAAGGCAGTAAGGTCTGATAGGGGAGGAGAGTTTACTCATGGAACTTCAAAGAGTTCTGTGATAAACATGGAATCAAAAGAGAGTACACAATTCCAAGGACTCCACAACAAAATGGAGTTGTTGAGAGGTAGAATAGATCAATACAACAAATGGAAAGATCAATGATGAATGAAAGGAACATACCTCAGACATATTGGGTGGAAGAAATTCATACAATGGTTCATATCCTTAACAAAGCACATCTCAGACCACACAGTGACAAAACTCCTTATGAACTATGGTTTGGAAGACCTGCTTCAATCAAACATTTTAAAGTCTTTGGGAGTAAATGTTATATTAAGAATAATGATGAAAATATTGGCAAATATGATGACAGGGATGATGAAGGTATCTTCTTGGGTTATGCTACAAATAGTAAAGGGTATAGATGTTACAATAAGAGGTTGCATAAACTAGTTGATTGTATAGACATAAAAGTTGATGAAGAAATCCCAGTCAGAAATGTAAGAAGTGTTGAACCAAGAACATAAGGTATAGTTGAAGATGAAGATGAACAAGTCCAAGGATCAGAAAGAGAAAAATCTGAATCAGATGAAGATACAAATACTCAAGATGACATAAATCAGCAGAAAGAAACAAACTCACCTCTCAGAATTGTTAGAAAGAATCATCCTAAAAATCAGATAATTGGAGATATAAATAAAGGAGTTCAGACAAGAAGGAAATTGATTAAAGACTCAGAACAATCTCATGTTTCTTTTTTATCTATGACTGAACCTAAATTTCTTTATGAATCCATCCAACATGATGATTAGATTAGAGCTATGAATGAAGAGCTTGATCAGATTGAGAAGAACAATACTTGGGAGCTTGTTCCTAGACCTGAAGATAAGAATGTATTAGGTTCCAAATGGGTGTTCAAGAATAAAATGAATGGAAAAGGACAAGTTGTTATAAATAAAGACAGATTGGTCTGTAAAGGGTATGCGGAAGTTGAAGGTTAGGACTTTGATGAAACTTTTGTACCAGTGGCAAGATTGGAGGTCATCAGAATGTTCCTTGCATATTCATGTCATAAGAACTTTAAAGTGTATCAGATGGATGTTAAGTCATCTTTTCTTAATGGAGATCTAGATGAAGAATTATATATGGAGCAACCTAAAGGATTCTCATTGACAAATAATCCTAATTATGTTTTCAAGCTAAAGAAGGCCTTATATGGACTGAAACAAGCACCACGATCTTGGTATTATAGATTGGACAAATTTTTACAAGACAAAGGGTTCAAGAAAGGTACTGTTGACAACAATATCTACATTAAGTTTGAAGGTGATAAATTACTAGTTGTTTTGGTTTATGTAGATGATATTATTTTTTGTTGTACTAATGAATCATCTATCCAGTGGTTTGCTAACTCTATGCAAACAGAGTTTGAGATTTCCATGATAGGAGAACTACCACATTTTCTTGGTTTACTAGTAAATCATAGTTCTGTAGGAATATTTATCTCTCAATAAAAATATTTGAAGGAGTTGTTGAAGAAATTTCAGATGGAGGATTCATCTCCTGTTAGTACACCTATGGTGGTTGGTTGCAAGCTCAGTAAAGATGATATATCACCCGATGTTGATCAAAGGACATATTGATCAATGATAGGCAGTCTTCTGTAAATCATAACTTCCCTTCCTGATATAATGCAAGTTGTTGGAATGGTAGGTCACTATCAGTCTGCTCCTAAACAAATTCATCTAGTAGTTGTAACAAGGATATTCAAATACTTGAAGGGAACAATGACTTATGGTCTGTGGTATCCCAGAAATCAGAGTTTTCATTTAACTTCTTATTCAAATGTAGATTGGGAAAATTGTGTGGATGAGAGAAAGAGCACTAGTGGAGGTTCCTTCTTCCTGGGTGACTTGTTGGTAGCATGGATTAGTAAGAAGAACAGATCTATTTCCTTATCAACTACAAAATTAGATTACATTGTTGTTGCTACTTGCTGCACTCAGATTTTGTGGATTATTCAAACTCTTGCAAATTTGAAGGTAAACTATACTATTCCGATTACAATTTACTGTGATAACACCAGTGCCATTAGTGTCTCCAAGAATCCTATTCTTCACTCCAACACTAAACATATCCCAATAAAATACCATTTTCTCAGAGAACAAGTTACAAACAGAGTCGTTTAGTTGAATTATATTCCTTCCACAGAACAGATAGTTGATATTTTTACTAAACCGTTAGCAACGACCCCTTTTGGATATCTTCGTCAAAAGTTGGGGGTTATAACTTCTTTTGTGTAATGACCCTGCTTAAATATATGTATAGGATTATTAATTATAATTAATTTAATAATCTAACTGTCTTAAAAGTTAGCTAAATAATAAGTATTTCTTAAGTAACATTAACTACTTGTTCATGATTGTCAAGGATTAATTAATTATTAATTGACTCATTAATTAATTAAGTAAGGAATTAAATGGGGTTAATAAATTATATTGTTAAATTAAAGCTTACGTATTCGGGAAGGGATAGGACATTAAATATAAGGATAAAATAATGAATAATGGGATAAGGGGCATTAACTACGAAAGGATAAGATAATTAATAAATTGATAAGCAAAGTAATGAAGGAGGGGGAAGTCAGTGAAGGGGCAATATGACGGGGAGAGCCTTACGGTGGAAGGCATTCTTTTACGAAGGGGAATTACCATTCTAAGGGAATTGGAGGGGAGGTTTCTCTTGGATTTCAGAGAGGAGAGTTGAGTTCTGTAGTCGGATTGGATCAGTACAAGCACCGGTTTGCAGGAGGTTTTGGGCACGAGGGCCAGGATATCCATATGATATCCTAGAGCTAGGAAGTTGTCCTACTTGGCAGGGTGGAACAAGTTTTGGGTAGTGTTTACATAGTTTAGCAGTGGTCAAAAAGGCAAGTGGAAAGCAGAGGGTTAGCATCAGATCAAGGTAATTTAAATTGTGTATTTGTTTTATTTTGTTATAAAATTTTATTATTCGTTGATCAATTTAAAATGCGGATGTGCTCAATTAAAAGGAATTATTGAATTTTACTATTTTGTTTGTAGAATTAATTGATGTTAAATAATTTGGCCACTACAAATGGTATCAGAGATTTTGTTTGAAATCTGGACCTAAGGGCCAAAGATCCAAGCTCTAGCTCCAGCTACACCTAACCTGCAAACCAAACACAGAAATTTTAAAACAAATATAAAAATAAATGCAATGCTAATTGAAAATGTAAAAAAAACAAATTTACCAAAGTGAAATATGAATACAAATAATATGTTTCCTTGGAGCATAGAGATCTTAATAAGGTTTCCCACGAATACATAAACATGATTTTATTTTATCCACTGACATGCATCTCCATGAAAGAAATAAAGAAATTATATAGCAGATGCGATATAAATAGAATAATAGTGTTGTACCTTAATATCGTCTTTATTAGCAGCCAAATGTAATGAAGTTTCACCTTGGTTATTTTTGCACCAAATACCACATTGAGAGGAAGGTGGTTGACTGCGTTGGCCCTTAACATCTCTGTTAAGATCTGCAAGCATCCTCCTCTTAATTCCTTGGGTTTTCAGCTCTATCAAGATCTGCTCGCTTCTTCCTCTTGATCGCCTGGTTTTCAAGTGAAAACATAAAACAAAGATGATGCCCAAGAGGTTGAGTATTGGACACAAGAGTTTAGGCCCATATTGGTCCATCCAACAGGTAAAATGGCTAGGGTGCGATTGAAACCCTGGGACAAGGTTTCAGGATTCTCAGGTAAAGAATATATTGGAATAGGGGGAGGAGATTTGAACCTGAGCTAATTGTGATAAACTCTCAAATATCTACCACAAAATCACAGCCTAATCTTACCCAATAGAACGAATCGCCTTGATAAGCAGCCTAGTTGCACATATCTTTGTGGATCTTCTGGTGAATTATGAAAACCTTAACACAGAAGTCTGAAAACTCATATCTTTGTGTTTAAAAATATTTAAAATAAATAAATAAATAAAAGATGATTACCTTTCTCTATATATAAAAATTACTGTGTCACCCAAGTCCAGAACAAAGATTAAAAGGTCAATAAATCCACAATACATTTTTATTACAGAGGCCTTTTCATGTGGCCAACAAAATGTCCATAAAATCTATCCTACTAGACTTACATTAACAATTCACAGCAATCAATTAGAATTATAATAGTTGATGATGATGATTTCAACCTGTGTCTAAAAGATGGGAGATCTACAAAGAGGGAAAATGTAGTTCTCATATTCGACCCACTTATCCAAACACTCCAAATGGAAAACATGGCCACATTTAGCAAGCCGGCACACTTGATCCTGCGACACAAAGTCATTGAAACAAACATTACAGACAACATATTTATCAAGAAACAACCAAGGTACCCAATGAGAATGAATGTGAATGAACAATTTTATACCAAAGCCTTTTTCTGTAGCCAATATCCAGCCTAGGGTAAAGTGAATTTGGCAACTGACAAAAATAAGTGCAATGAGTTGTAGGGCTAAAATCAAAGCCAAAAGTGGAATACCTCTCAAGACCGCCATGAAATGCCTTCCACTTTTAACTTCAACGAAGGGCTTTTAACTTCACTTCCAATTGTTGGCTTCTTCATATCTTTAATTCCAATAATCTTGGTCGTAAGGCAGTATGAATTGTTTGAGCATGTCACCTAAGTTTCATTGGAACCCGCCGCAATAGCACCAAGGTCAAAGCTTGGTGCTGAGCTTTCGCCTATCAAAACTGATCTTTGAATCTTGGAATTTCCTTTATTTCTTGGCCAGAACATATTTGAAATATTCGTTTACTAATTCCTTTCTCCAGTACAAACTCCTTCACATGAGGCAAATAGCTACTCGGGAACCTGTAGAATTTTAAGATTCATCTGGACTTTTATTGGATCAAGCAATCTCAAAGGTATAAAATCGACGGGTTGAGAGTTGGGCGTGAAATATCCCAATAGAAAAGCAGTTGTGGCCGACGACAAGGAGATTGAGAGCCTCTATAGGTGCTAGAGTAGGGTTTTTGGCTTCCAGTTGTGTAATCAACTCTACAATTTCAGCCCTTGTTTCACTGCTAGCCTTCAGTCCCCTATCAGTACCATAGAATTATTCCACTAAAGCACGCTTCAAATATTTCATTTCGCTGGTCTCCTCCTCAACAACCGTAGCAGTGTCTGTGCTAGGAGCGGCTTCGTCGTTCTTGCCCCAGACCATTTATCCTCTGCATCGATTGCAAATACTCTAAAATTTGTCCTCCTAGATCCCCACGCATGGAATATGCTTAAAGGCATAGAAGAAAGAGTAATCACATGATTCGATGGATTAGATGCCGCAAGTCCAACGGTAGAGATGGAAGAAGCTGTCGGTTTACTACCTGAAGTTAATTGTGCCACGGCTGGACTATTTGCATAGTGATGGGCAGAAAATGAAGAAATCGCTGCCATGACTTAAATTTGTCCAGTGAAGCCCTAACAACCTTCAAGAACGGTGATATTTGACAATTCCTGAAAAATGTTTCTGAAATCGAAAAATCCACCTGCACAGTCTGCAGAGGAGAGACGTCCATCCTTGACCGCCACGAGTTCGAAACCCCGCACAAGTGCCTTCTTCCTCTCGAGTCAGAGTTAAAATTGAATGTTAAAGCTGCAATATTCTTTCTTTTTCATGAGAACAGCGATGCAGAAGAAGAGGAAGATAACTTCATGAATGATCTCAACAATCGTTGTTCACAGGGATGCCGAAGTAATGCAAACAGAGTTCTTCCACAGGCCTTGCAAATTCTACCAATATCCATGGAGACCCACCATAGTTCCATTCTGCGCATACACATGGTATTCCAAATAAGGAGAACAAAGGGCACGTGGGCCGCATGCAAGCCCCACATTGTCGACTTGAGAGTCTTGGGGCAAGTGGGCGACATGCAATCCCCACGTTGCCAATACAAAGTTTTTTTTTTCAAAATTGGCTTAATTTTAATTTTAGTCGTAAATATTATATTTTATTTATTTATTAAATTTTCTTATATATATATATATATATATATATTTGTTTTAAGTTGAAATTTATATAATATTTTAATCCTGATATAATAATGTTAAAAAAAATAAAAATCAAGTCTAATTAAATATCATTTTAGAAATATTATAGTATTTGATAAATTTAAAAAAAAAGAGATCAAATCAAAGATTCAATTAAAGTGTAATTATTAAGTTTAATTAAATTTAATTAAATGTTAGAGGGTCCATGGGTTTTGAACCCAAGACCACCCACCAAGCGAAGAACCTTAAGAAAAACACTAACACCAACGCGCCACACATATCACTTTTACAAATAAATTCACATATAAATAGTTTAATTATAAATAATAGCAAGTTACTAGCTTGAAGAATAATCTTCGATTATCCAAGCGTCAGGCTCATGAGACCTTACACACAACTCATCGAGCTAAGCGCCAAGTCCCTCCAGTCCATTCCACCAGTCAAATTCAATGTTAAATCTCAGTGCAACATTCGACAACGCCAACACTATGCGCCAGGGAAAAGCTCCCCAGTCAAGCATCGTAGGATATTTAGTTGTAAGCAAAAAGTTAAAAAGACTTAGACTAGGACAGGCGGGGAGGAGGTGGCATATGCACTAAGTGAGTAAGAATAGTAATTGGCGAGTATGGTGCAAGGCTAGCGTAGCTACAAGGCAAGGGAACCAATAGTTTGTTTTTATATGGATGAAGAAATCAAGCTTAGATGCTTAATCCTAACCCTAACCTAGCCAATCCCCTAAAGGAGTAATGTCTGTTTACAGACAAGTAAATAAAACTTACACCTAACCCTGTTTCTAGTTTGAGTAGAACCAATTTGAAACATCCTTGAACTCACCCTGACAACTTTGGTTGATGCAAGTTAAATCATATAGGATGGTCGGGACTCGAGGGACTCGAGGCAGGGGAGTGTCGTCACAAGCACCGCCAACACCGCCAGTGCCACCACCACCATTGCCTGAACTAGCCCTCATACTGCGCTCATTGGAAGCCATTAATGAGACTTTGAAGGGGCGACAACCGGCAGGGACTGAAGTGGAACCCCCACCTTCTGGGATGGATAATCCAGAAGCATTAAGGGATTCGAGGGGAGGACCTCCACCTGAAGACATCACACGAGAATTCTAGAAGATCAAACTTCTGGAGTTTGTCAGGGGTCGTGCCAGTGAACGCGCGGAAGCATGGTTGGAAGGAATGACAAGGTGTTTTTCCTTAAGGGACCATGCATCCAACTCAAAGGCAAAGATCGCCATTTTTTAGTTAAGAGGCAACGCCTTGAACTGGTGGGGAAAACTGGAAAGACAACTGCACCTTACCCCAGACACAGTATCTTGGGAACTTTTCGAGGAGAGGTTCTGAAGGAAATATCTACCAGCATACTACGAGGAACAACAGGTAGGGGCATTTCATGCCTTATTACAGGGAAAAAAAACTGTAGAAGAATATGAGATCAAATTTATGGAACTGGTCAAATATGTTTCGTATATGGATAATGACCAACGACAGGCAAAGTTATTCATCTATGGATTGAACCCTAAGATAAGAGCTATGGTGCAGATGTGGAAACCGTCTTCAGTAGTGGAGGCAGTGGAAAATGCACGTTATGTGGAGGAACACATGAACTTAACCGGGGGTATAAGACCGACATTTCCGCATCGTCCTAGATTTGTAGGGAAGGCCCCGATGACATTTCATAGGGGAGGGGTCTCAAGGCCACCGCCATATGGTAACAAAGTCGCTCCAAGGATAGTAGCCGCAGGGATTTCAATGGAAGCGAGTGTAGCATCTTGTTCATCGCCAACAACGCAAACAGTTCCACGACCATCTCAGGGACCAACGAGTAGGGGCAGGGGTTCCAAGGGAAGGAACTCATTTTAGAGACAGTCACATAACAGTACATAGGTCCAATCTCGTGTTACCTGTTGGGGGTGCGGATGACCCCATTACCAGTGTGACTGCCTGTAGTTACAATCAAGGTTTGTGCATAGAGAAGGAAATGCACCAATGGGGAGATCAAGTAGCAACCACCAGATTTACGCAGCGGTTAATAACCACTAGGATAAACATCAATCCACGGTGGTGGAGTCATCAGGTACGCTAAATAATATCGATGTTAAGATTTTGTTTGATTCTGGTGTAGCAGATAGTTTCATTTCACCATCTGCATTAGAAAAGAGTGGGTTGGCAGCCTATGAGCACGATGAATTTAAACAAGTCGAGATGGCTTCGGGGGAAAAACAAGAAGTAGGACCTAGTGTCGATAATTGTATAGTAGACCTGGGAGTGTTCACTACTAGGTTGAAGGTATACGTCACTGCTCTCGTGGCATATGACCTAATAATTGGAATGGATTGGTTAGCAACTCATCAAGATTTGGTAGATTGTTTGCAAAGAGGGTGCTTTGTGTCGATGATGAAGGAAGACCAGTAGAGATCCAGGGTGTACAGAGAAAAGTGTCATTACGCTTTATATCATCTATGAAGGTTAAGTGATGCTTGAGGCAAGGGTGTCGACTTTATGTAGTGGAAGCAGTGAATGAAAGGAAGGGACCCTCATTGGATCAGTACCTGGTATTATCAGAATTTTAGGATGTTTTTCCGAATGAGTTACCAGGGTTACCTCTTGAGAGGGAGCTTGATTTTAAGCTAAAACCTGGTGCAGAACCAATCTCTAAGACTTCTTATCGGATGACAGCACCAGAACTTTGTGAATTGCAAATGCACTTGAAAGAGTTACTGGACTTAGGGATAATAAGGCCCAGTGTCTCACCCTGGGGCGCACTGGTAATTTTTGTAAAGAATAAGGATGGATCCTTACGACTGTGTATAGACTACAGGGACTTGAACCGTGCTATAGTGAAAAATAGGTACCCAATGCCGTGAATAGATGGACTTTTCTATCAGATGAAAGGAGTAGCCGTATTCTCAAATATCGATTTGCGATCAGGGTATCATCAGTTAAGGATTAAGGAAGGTGATATCCCAAAAACTACCTTTCAAACTCAATTTGGACATTACGAGTTTGTTGTAGTACCTTTCGGATTGACCAATGTGCCAACAATATTCATGAGCCTCATGAACGACGTATTCCAGAAGTACTTAGACCATTTTGTACAAGTCTTTTTAGATGACATCCTCATCTATTCCAAGAATGAAAGAGAACATGAGGAACACTTGCGAATAGTGTTGTCCTTCCTTAGAGAGAAAAAATTGTATGGGAAGCTTTTGAAGTGTTCCTTCTTCTAGAAAGAGATCCACTATTTAGGTCATATCATTTCCGGCGAAGGAATCTCCGTGGACCCAGAAAAAGTAAAGGCCATTATGGAGTGGCCAGTGCCGAAAAATTCCCATGAGGTGAGAAGCTTCATGGGGCTAGCAGGTTATTATTGGAGATTTTTCGAAGGATTCTCCAAAATAGTGAAACCCATCACCACCTTGCAGCATAAGGGGGTCAGGTATGAATGGACATAAGAGTGTGATAGTGCATTCATTGAGCTTAAGAGGTTACTAACTACTGCGCCAATTCTACGAGTGTCGGATATGGAAAAGGACTTCATAGTCTGCATGGATGCCTCGAAGCAAGGGTTGGGGGCCATGCTAATGCAGGATGGAGGAGTGATATCCTATGCATCAAGGAAGTTGAAGAAACATGAAGAGTTATATGCGACTCGTGATTTAGAGTTGGAAGATTTAATGCTAGCTCTGAAAATTTGAAGGCACTATCTTGTGGGGAGAAACTTTGAGCTCAAAACGGACCATCAAAGTTTAAAACATCTCTTCACTCAAAGAGATCTGAATGCCAGGCAAAGGCGATGGATTGAGTTTATGAGTGAGTATGATTTTGGTATTTCGTACCATGGATGATTTTAGGGGCTAAATTCCGCTCATTGGATAATTTTCCATGGTTTTTCCAAAAATGAGATTCGTTATTTTAAAAATGATTCGCCCAAATTCTATAGGATAAAATTATTTTACCTTAAAAATCGCCAAAAATTTATAAAAACTATATCAAATCCTTATAAATTTGAAATTTTTTACAAAAATATCACCAAACATTTATAGTTGGCATATGAAGGATTAGTAAGATTCACCAAGGTTTCTACTTTTCAAAACAAATGTCCATCCTTAAAATCATCCCTATTTCGTACATCAAGGGAAAGGAAAATGTGGTCGCAGATGCCTTGAGTAGGAGACCACGTATCTTCTCCTTGGTAACCTTAAAGGTCAATATGAGGAAACATGTGTTGGCACAACTCCAACGAGACAGTTGGTATTTAAAGGTCACTTCAAACCTCTAGAGTGGGAGGCAGTTAGATCCAAAGTATGAAGGATATAGTCTGGAAATAGACAGACTGTTAAGATATCGAGGAAGGATGTACATCCCTGAGAATGGGGATATTCGAAGCATCATACTAAAGGAAGCCCATAGAGCACTTTATTGTACACATCCAGGTGTGAAGAAGATGTACACATATATAAGGAAACTCTTCTTCTGGGTGGGCACGAAGCGCGATGTAGTCTATTTCGTCACCAAATGCCTAGAGTCTCAACAAGTGAAAGCCGAGCACCATCAATCGGCAGGCCTCCTACAACCACATGATGTTCCTATGTCCAAATGGGAAGTCATCTCTATGGATTTTGTTGTGGGGTTGCAACTCACATCTCATAGACACAATTCCATTCTTGTAATAGTGGATAAGTTAACCAAAAGTGCTCATTTTATTCCAGTTACAGACACGTACGATGTCACTGATGTGGCACGTGTGTTTGTAAGCGAGGTTATCCATTTGCACGAGATACCTAAGAAGATAATTTCAGATAGGGACTCCAGATTCACTTCTAGGTTTTGGACAAGTTTACAGTCAACACTGGGGACTCAATTGAATTTAAGCACAGCTTATCATCCTGAAACAGATGGGCAAACTGAGAGAGTAAATCAAGTCATGGAAGACATGCTTAGGATGTATGTAATGGATAATCAAACCCAATGGGAGTACCTTTGGTACAGTTTGCCTACAATAACAGTTATCATAGCTCCATCAGAATGCCACCCTACGAAGCTTTGTATGGGAGGCCATGCAGAATTCCATTGAGTTGGGATAGACTAGAAGACCGAGTAACAGTTGGGCCATAATTGATTCAAGAAATGGAAGAACAGGTGATTCATATTAGGCAGAGACTAAAGGAAGCACAAGATAGGTAGAAAATCTATGTGGATGCACATAGGACCGACTGAAATTATGAAGTGGGAGACCAGGTTTTCATTCGTATCAGGCCTAATAAGAGTACCATACGGTTCAGGAAGGGGAAAAAGTTGTCACCTCGATTTATAGGACCATTCAGGATCCAAGAGAAAATTGGACCCATTGCATATCGTCTCATACTGCCACCCCACTTGCATAAAACTCATAATGTATTTCATGTATATGTTTTACGTCATTATGTTGTTAATGAATCACATAAAATAAATTGGAAGGAATTGCAAGTATCGAACGTGGGAACCCTCACGGTAGAACCGTTACGCATATTGGACCATAGAGTCCGACAGCTCAGAAACCGTCTGGTAGACCAAGTTAAGGTCTAGTGGGACAAGTATAGTCCAGGATCTTCTACTTGGGAAGATGCTGAGACATTACGACGAGACTATCCCTCACTATTTTGACCACCTTGAGAACATGTTTCTCGAAGGTGGGGTGTATGTAACACCACATTTTGACTTAGACATCCAGGATTACTTGAGGCCTATATACTTTATTTTCTAGTCATAGTAAAACTATTAAGTGACACACTTAAACTTTAAAATTTATGAACTTTTATGAATGTTTAAATGTTATTGATGATGATGTGTATGATGCGATCTACTACGTGAATGTAAATTTTACAAATGTTTAAATGTTATTGATGATGATGTATATGATGCGACACATTGTGAGAATGAAGAATTTTATGAATGTTTAAAATACTATTAGGATGATGTTGGATATGATGCAATCTATTTT
>ML802645.1:287802-306418 GCA_009831015.1 Picea engelmannii | reverse complement strand
TTTTCCCTCTCTAAAGCTAAACTGTCTTATCTACAGTTAATTCCTATCTAACAGCATTAATTTTCATAAATGCCTTCCTATCTACTAATACAATACAACTGTGCTTGGTTTTGAATGCCTCGTCCAAACGACGGCGCACCAATTTCCAAGCATTTCAAAATGTGCGCGCTGGCACTGTCCAGCTGTGTGTTCTCTCTCCGTGCGCGCTGGCTCGCTTAAGGATGTGTAGATGCTCCTGCATCAAGGGGAAATATGACGGGGAGAGCCTTACGGTGGAAGGAATTCTTTTACGAAGGGGAATTACCATTCTAAGGGAATTGGAGGGGAGGTTTCTCTTGGATTGCAGAGAGGAGAGTTGAGTTCTGTAGTCGGATTGGATCAGTACAGGCACCGGTTTGCTGGAAGTTTTGAGCACGGGGGCTAGGATATCCATATGATATCCTGGAGCTAGGAAGTTGTCCTAGTTGGCAGGGTGGAACAAGTTTTGGGCAGTGTTTACACAGTTCAGCAGCGGTCAATAAGGCAAGTGGAAAGCAGAGGGTTAGCTTCAGACCAAGGTAATTTAAATTGTGTATTTGTTTTATTTTGTTATAAAATTTTATTATTCGTTGATCAATTTAAAATGCATATGTGCTCAATTAAAAGGAATTATTGAATTTTACTGTTTTGTTTGTAGAATTAATTGATGTTAAATAATTTGGCCACTACATTTTGTCTAATCTGTTCACCTGATCAGGGGGAGTACTTATTGAATATCTATTGTATTTCTAAGTTTCTCATAGTTGACAGGGGGAGTATGTACTACAACAACTCATGGGGAGCATGTTTCTTCATTGACATTGATGTCAAAGGGGGAGAAAGTGTGGTAAATTTCATGGATGCTACAGTGGTGGTAATTTCAAGTATGTTCAAGGATGCTATAGTGGTATAGTTGCATGTTTTTCAAGGGGTTTCCATCAATGCCAAAGGGGGAGATTGTTGGCATGTTTTTAGATAGAGGCATAGTATGCGTGTTTGTCATTGATGGTGAAGATCAGCACAATCAGATGGAAAAGATCAGCATGATCAGTAGCATAGTGATAATGGCAAGATCAGTAGTGTAAGCTCAAAAGGAGGAAAATAGTTAGAGCATGACAAAGGTTTCATTTTGGAGTTTCGTAGATCGGGAAATCCAAAGGAAAGAGGTTCAAACTCGCGATATGTGAAATCATGATAACAATCCTGACCGTTGGAGACATAGGACATGTGACACGCGATTGGAATTTCACTGACTTGCACATTGGAGGAGTCAATGGAGCATGGTGTGGGAACTCGTGATATGCGAGATCACGAAAAGATCTGGACCATCGAATCATTGAGATCATGGACCATTGATCAGGCATGACAAAGGCCCGTGAAGTTGCAAAATTGTGATAAGATCTTGATCGTTCATCCAAGAGGGACATGTGGTGAGGGATTAACATTTCACTGACTAGAAAGTCAAAGGAGTGAAGTTTTCGTTTGATTGGCGAGTGGTCATATCTCGTGGTCACATTATTGAGAGATGGAGAGAAGAGATAGAGAAGCCAAGCTCTATTTTGGAGTTTGTGACATGGAGAGTTGAGAGGAATCATCACAGAATACCCGAGACGTGAAAGTGCGAAATGCATTTTCAAAAAAGGCTATGGTCACAACCAGTGGTTACATCTTTGGAAGATGGAGGAAGAAGCTAGTGGTGTTAAGCTCCATCTCGGAGTCTCGACAATCACGACTTGGAGTATCGAGATCCTTCATCACAAGAATTTTGATATGCGAGATCGCAATGAGATCTGAACCATCAGATCATTAGATATCTCAACCATTGATCAGGCTTGATAAATTTCATAAGTTCGTGAAATACGAAGCGCCTTTTGGTGCAGCATGTGGTCACCACCTGTGGTCACATGAGGGGAAGAAGCTAGCGGTGATAATCTCCATCTTGGAGTTTTGGCGATCATGAATTGGAGTGTCGAGACCCTTCATCACAAGAATGCTGAGATGTGAAATCACGAAATTCAAATTTTGTTTAGCGCTCGGTCACAGCTAGTGGGCATATGATATAAACGTGAAATCTTGCGAATTTAATCCAACGGTACTGGTTAATTGGAAAATTTATCAAAGGGTTATTGTTTCACCTCATAGGTAATCGATCAATTACGATTCAATTAGCAGAACTGAATCATGATTCTTGGACAGTTGGTGATTCAGTTGTTGATGCGTTTTCTTGGAGATTCAAGGTGTAACTGAATAGGTGGTAGAGGATAAAATGGAGACGCAATGAATGTGGAAGGTTGGTTGTTATGAATGAAAAATGAGTTGAACTGTAAGAAAGGGAAAATTATAGTATGTACGGTGTGAGACCAACAGTATTCGCAGTGTGAGATCAAACTCAGAGATGAGTAACAGATGAGGAATAGACAGAAGCAAGAGAAGAATTGCAGAACAGCTTGAAGCAGAGCAGAATTGCAGAATAGACAGAGGAAGAGAAGAATTTCAAAACAACTTGAAGCAGAGCAGAATTGCAGAACAGACAGAGGAAGAGAAGAATTGCAGAACAGACAAAGGAAGAGAAGAATTACAGAACATAGAAGAAGTGGTAAGAATCGATTTATCTGTTTTGTTGGTCTTTCAATCATTTATTTATAATAAGGGAGGTAGGGTGGTGCTAGGCAGGACTGTGGTCCTCTAATATTCGAGTTGGTGCTCGAATATTGGGAGTTGTAGCTTCCATCTAGTTGTGGCTAGAAAACAGGGTGGCAGGGTGGTGATTGGGAAAACACAAAGTTTTCTATATGCAAGTTGGTTCTTGTATAAGTGGAATTAGGTGCTTCCATCCAATCGGTGCTTGAACACTCAGGGATTTGGTGCTTCCTTCTAGTCGGTGCTAGAGAAACTAGAGAGTTGGTGCTCTAAACAAGTTGGATCTTGTAAAACAAAGGTAGTAGCCTCACTTTGAGGTGGTGCTCAAACATAGATGATGTACAGAACTTAAAAGACTGCCTATCATTTCGAATAAGAAGAGGTTTTCTCCCTTTATGGGTTTCCTTGTGAAAATCTGTCTCTGTGTATATCTTATGTGTGACTAATTCTCATTATTTATGTTGCCCATATGTTGTATAATATTGATGATCACTTGAAGAAAGATTAAGAATGGTTTAATAGACTTAAAATTGTTTAAGCACAATAACAATTGATTCACCCCCCCCTCTCAGTTGTCTTACTAATTTCAACACATCCTTCCAATTTCAGCTGAAAAACAAAGGAAGTTGGTGCTTCCAATGAATGTAATTCTTAAATACATATAAGATAAATCATTTTGTGGTTTTCTCCCGATTTGGGTTTCCATGTAAAACACTTGTGTACTGTGTGTGTGATTGCTCATTTCTTATTCCTCATTATTGGATAATAATTCTACATTGATATAACACTTGGATTATTTGGAGAAAAAGGATTATAATTACGCTATTACTAATTCACCCCCCCTCTCAGTAATCTAACACCTACATGATGAGTTATTAGCATTAAACCATACTAAATGCGTATTGGAAAAAGTGTGAAGGTGGCAGGGACGAACGAGAGAAAATAACATTTGGGACTTTTGTGAACCCACGAACCCGTCATTGCAGAAGGTTGATAATTGGATAAGTGTTGTAACGCGGTCGGTCAAACTCAATATATTAGATATGAGATACTTAGGAGCTCAGGGAGTCCAATGATAAAAATGTAGATTGTGGATCATTTGGGTATAAAATGTATGTCACGGAACAAGGGATATGAAAGATTGAAACCCACCAACCCGGGAACCCACAACTGCAGAAACAGATAAGTATAGGATAATGTGGTGGTCGGTTGGACTCATGATGTGAAAGTGTATATGGAGATGAGGATCCGGGAGTCCGCCAACCTGCGAACCTGCCATTTTGGGAAAAATACTATGTATAGTAACTAGAAAGGGAGAATAGGAGGGAAAAAATAAAGGGGGAATTTGATTAAGTATAGAAGAGGGAAGAAGAAATTGACAAAATAAGTTGGGAAAGTAGAAAAGGGGAGGAGAATTTTGGAAGCAGGAATTGATATCAACAATTGGCTCCAATTGTGGGATGATAACCCCCTATGGGTTGTAAGAATATAGATCCTTTCATGACTAGGTGCTTTTGCCTATTGGTCTATGGAGTCAGAGTAAGAATATACAAACTAAAAAATAAAATTATGCACAATGAGAATGAGAAAGTATTAGGAAAAGAAACCTTTCAAATGTTTCTAGTTGACAAGAGGCATTAATATTTTACCTTTCATGTCTTGGACCATATAGGAGTTAAAACCCAATATCTTATCGACGATGTATGGTCCGATCCAGAGTGCTTCGAACTTTGTATGCATGGACGGTTTCTCCTTGGCCTTGTTCCAAAGTAACACCAACTCTCCCTCTTGGAAATTATTTACATTTATGATTTGATCAAAATATATTTTGAGGCTTTGCTTCCTCTAAGAAGTTTGATTCAGGGATTTTCTTCGTTCTTCTTCTAAATTCAACAACTGATTGATTCTCCTCTGGATGGGTGATCTGACTTTTGTATCTTTGGTATTAACCATAGAAATAAACACATTGAGCTGAAGGCTAATCAGAATTTTCGCTTATTTCCCATAAACCAATATATATGGAGACATCTTAGTGCCATCCTTCAAAGTCATTTTTCTTGCCCATAATGCATATCTCAACTTTAGATGCCAATTCCTTTGGTTCTTGTCAATGGTTTTCTTTAGTATCTAAACAAGTGTTTTGTTTGTGGATTCAACAAGGCCATTACCTTGTGGATAATAATTCGATGATTGACCCATGATGATTCCATATTCTCTGCAAAACTTTGTAAACTTCAACCCAATGAAAATTGAACCATTGTATGTGATAAATTTATCTAGGACACAAAATCTCGACATAATATTGTCTTTGAGGAATTTAATTAGCTCTTCATTATAAGCCTTCTTTAATGCCACCGCTTCTGGCCATTTCATGAAGTAATATGTAGTTGTGAGAATGTATATATGTCCCTTGTTAGACTTCGAATTAATTGGATCAACAACATCAAGTCCCCATTTGGAGAACAATTGTTCTATAATTATGGGCTACAAAGGCATCGTGGATCTCTTCATTTTTCTTGAAAACTATTGGCATGAAAAACACTTCCTTATTGTGGCATACGAGTCTCTGAAAATCGATGGCCAATAGAATCCTGCTTTTATTATCTTGTGGGTGGTTGTAGTAAGTGCAAAGTGTCCACCACATATTCCCTCATGGAATTATCATATTAGTTATTGGGATTGATTTTCATCAATGCAAATCAATAGTATACTGTTGTTCTTGATATTGATTCTAAGGCTCAAAGAATAATGTCAGGAATCAAAGATTTAAAATGAAGTGTTTTTATAAGTGATTTTTCTACCTTCAGTTTTCTGAGAAATAATACTTAAATGAAATTAATAATAAGACAATACTGAGGCTATATCTCATTATCTGAGTCACAATTATAATGTCAAATGATGTGGAAATGATTTACAAATTTGTTAAAACAAATTCAGGTATCAATTACAGATAAGTATCACCTTGTTTGTAGTAGAAGAAAAGTAGAAGATGCACCCTTGAAAGGAGATCAAAAATGCAGTAATTCACGCATGTCACATGTCTTGTTTTACCCACAGTAACGATCAAGGAAAAGTTGTTACTGAATGAACTTATGATATATTATAATCATAGTAGATGTAGTACTAAATTGTAATCATTCACTCTTTAAAAACTACAAAAAGAAATCTAGAGAGATGGAAACACATAACTTAAATTGAACAAAACTTAGAATCGTCAAGAAGCAACCTCGAATAGATCTAAAATCTATCTATTTATACAAAAATTATCTCAAATGAAAAACCGTTGGACTTCCCACAATATCTGCTTAAAAATAGAATACAATCCGAATGAAATAACATCATGCAGATATTGTTGAGTTTTTATTTGATGTGTTGGTGCTTCATCTGTCTCTTCATTTTCTCACAGATGCATTTGTTTTCCTTTGTTTTTTTAAATGGGTACACATGTCCATTAAGGCCACCACAATCATTGAATTAATGTCTTTTTCATCTGATTTTGTTTCCATTTGTCCCTTCAAATGCGTTTACTGGGATAAAGAATTATAGTTGGAGATATGGGGGTGGTAACTGGACAGGTAGCTCAATGTTGGCTCTCTATGGGATGGCTAGCAGTTATGGGTAAGAGTAATCTTTCACGAATAGAATGACATGGGTACAAGTATCCAATAAGTAGGTGGGATGAGTGGAAGCGATAATCTATGTGGTGAGGTGGACGGTATCGAGAGCGTGGAGGGTGTGATAGGTTGGAGGGTGAAACATGGAGTGGGTGGAGTACATGTGTTGATTCAGGATTCTAACGGTATATTTTGCGGGGACATGAGGAATTGGTTTTTAGGTAACCCTCCTTTCATCTTGCAATGCACGTAGTGATGCCACGTACCCCTGAGAGAAAAATGTGGTTTAAATTGTGGGACCACCCTTTGAAATTAAACCCCACACAAATTCTCCCTCTGCAATCTCTCTCAGTCGTTGATCTTAAGAAATCATGATCCATGATACATCAGACCTGATCATCTTGGTGCTCCTGCCATATTTATCCATTCCCTGCCATATTTGGTCCCTTTCCTAGTTTATCAGGGTTCCAAACTGGTTTAGAGTTCCGCTAGATTCTGAAAATCTGATCCATCATGCTTCCTTTCAACTTTTCGTGGTGCCATAAAATTAGCTTGCCTGTAACAAGAGAATTATGTAATCTCTAAATGAAAAAATATTAATTGCAAATGGTAAAATGATTTTGAATTTCGAAGATATTTATTCATAAAGCCTATCGGTCTTCGTATAGATCTATTTACAGAGAGATTATTAAAAAATATAATGGATTTTGTTCCCTGGAAAATCACAATAATTACTCAAATCGTTAAATTTAGCCAATAATAAATGTCATTAACAATTCGATGATTGAACGTTCGAAGGTTTTGAATGTAAGAGGGCAGAAATCTCTCAAAGGTCGAAGTCACAGAGAAGTTAATCTCTTATTAATCACTTGTGTGTTTCAATTAATCATGTTTTAAACATTGAGTTAGACTTAAGTACTTCGACGGTTCAACGTTCAGGAGTTTTGGATGTAGCATGATATAAATCCTTTGAAGGTTGAATTCCAGGAATAATTTATTAATACATAATCATGATTAATTAAAGTTATTTAAAGGTTTTCTTAACTCTTTAAAACACTTTTTACTTTTTGTAATATTCATTACTTCGACGCTTTGATACTTCGGTGGTTTGTGAACTCGATATTTGTAAAAAATCCCAAAGAGAAATCTTCCAGAGTGATGTGAAAGAGATGGCATCATTCTTGATGATGTGTCAAGAAAATAAAGGTGACATATGTCACTTGAAAATGTAGGAATCATCTGATAGAAGTGTTAAAAATAAGTGCCACGTGTCAACCCAAGAAAATATTTTTAATACATCTATCCTATGATGCATCCATAAGTCCTTTAGGAATTATCACAAGTGACTATCTTCGGGACTTCGTAGTTTTAGGGTTTTATTTGTTTAGATTTTTTGGAATACCCAAAGCACGAAGCTCTGAAGCGACCGTTAACAATTTTCTTTTAAAACTCAGGCAACTTCTAAACTTCGGAGATCATTAGGACCATTCAATAAAATTAGAGTAACTCGTCGACGATAGATATTGTAAGTGCCTTATTGAAGAACAACGACCCCTGGATTTATTTTTAAAAAGGAAATTCTCTAAGTTTTTTATTTTTTGGGTGAAGTGTTTATTTAAGAGGCAAAATCTAAAGTTCAAAATCTCAAAATTATACATGTTCCAACATAATATACATTTGGGGATTGTGGCTCCCTGTGAGGTGCGAAAGAACAACAGACCAAGTTCCTTTATTGGGTAAATGGAGTCATCATTTATTTTTGAGAAACAAAATTCCAGTTTTATTTAAGAATTAATCATACATAGAAAAATGAAATTATCCAAGTCCAAAAATCTCCAAAACATACTTAATGATTGATCTCAAGTTAGACTACTATTTTGTTTTTCTTTAAATTGATTTCAAAATTGTTTAAGATAATCAAAATAATTTTAACTAAAATATCAACTTTGACCGACTTTGTTCGCTTCAAGGTTAAGCAGATGTAACATATTTATTTAGGGAATCCCTAGTTGGATCAGGATGTAAATATCATCGGAAAGAGAACTAGACAATGAAGTATGATATATAGATATGTATGACAGGCTTACAGATATCATAGATAGTTCTTCACTGACAGCAAGCCCGTTCAGTAACCCGATGAAGTTATCTACTTCTCCCATTGAAGTTCCTTTCACCACTTCAATTAACAAAATTGTGTTTCGTTGAGATGAGGTCAATCAATATATGAATTTCCTTTCATCATCTCTTTTGGACAAGATGG
The DNA here is from genome assembly GCA_009831015.1 of Picea engelmannii. NCBI lineage: Eukaryota > Viridiplantae > Streptophyta > Pinopsida > Pinales > Pinaceae > Picea > Picea engelmannii. Next base: position 297,886 of record ML802645.1, on the reverse strand, counting down.
GGGTAATCAAATTATTAATTTCCTTTCACCATCTATCTTATTTAATATTTTCAAGTGGAGGAAATCAATTTGTATGTAACATACAAGGGATGATAATCTGTTTAAAATATTTTGACTGAAAAGAAGGCATGTCAATAGTTTTAAGAATACTTTGAAACTAACTTTATTCCAATGTTCAATACACCTTCACCTATATGAGAAATGTTTTGGGAATTTAAATTTTTTAGTATTAAACCTTGAGAAAATTAGTTAGTTTAAAGTTTGATATCAAAGCTAAAATTATCAGGATTATCCTAGACATACTTTTTCAATTAAAATGAAAGGAACATAAATATTTTCTCCTAATCTTGTTTTGAAAATATGTTTTTAATTTTTCAGAGTCAAGGTAAGTTTTTTTATTTCTATGAAGACTAAAAGGAGGAGAAAGGAAAAAGAAAATCTGAAATGAATAAAAATATGGGGATAGGTAAAAATAACCAAATCAAAGATTCGGAGGATCTGAAACAAAATATATTAATCCCACAAGAGTCTGTGTTTTTAGTTCAGACTTATTTCGAGTTTATTTATTTATTATAAAAATTGAGTGGGCCTAATGGTTAAGAACATGTGTTTCCTTCTAGGAGGTCGCAAGTTCAAATCCAGAGGGGGGTAGGGTATGTATACCTTTGTAGACTTTACCAGTCAAATCACTGGGCGGAGGGGGGCTCCCTTGTCCCACAAACAAGGGGGTCTCATACACCAATTTGGTGTGGCTTGGTCGTGACCTTAAAAAGTAGATTATTATTATTATTATTATTATTATTATTATTATTATTATTATTATTATTATTTTCATTTTAGAGATGGATTTAGAATTTATCATCATGACACTTCAAGTTATAATTTTATACATCTCTGATTTTTAGGTCAGGTGATAATATTATCATGAGAAAAACTTCATTCACATTCATTTCAAAAAGAATTTTTAAATTTTATTTGAACTGTAAGAAGAGTACAGACTCATACCTTATTTTCCTTTTGAATTTTCAGCAAGGCAGATTATTAATTTATCACATGTTTTTAGAGAAATCAAATGCTTGAAAAATGAGTGTCGAGTTTCTATTTAGCCTCATCTCCTATTCAACAATATCTATTCTACAAAAGGAATGAAATACAAAATATCAGATAATCTTGTAGAGTAGAGATGATATGTGATACAAATGTTTTTATTTTTCATTTTAATGATGTCAAGCAATCATAAATTTATTGAAAATATTTACATCAAATGATCCAATGACTCAGGTAATTTACAAAAAGAAAAGAAAAAATTGAAAATTAAAATGCCAATGATAATCCAATCCGATATATACAATGAAATTCTAAAAAGTGATTACTGCATGAAATGTTTTAAATAACACCCATTGATAGGAGCGTGAAGAATTTCTCCATTAAGATTTTCCAATGAGAATGAGTTTTTTCCCTCAGCGGCTGTGATTTTGAAAGGTATGAACCAGAGATGAACGAATTTTCCATGTTTCTCTGCATCTTCCTTTCTAGCTTCCCATTTTAAAACTAAATCGTGAGGGATAAACTCCATGTATTTAGATTTTTTATCAAAAAGGGATTTCATATTATCCTATTATTTTTGGAGCTTATCATCCACTTCTACTCTGTTTTGTTGAACTTCAATGATTTGATTCATTCTTCTCGTAATATTGTTTGGCTCTTGATTTGCATCATGTTGTAGTTTCATTACAGGAAGAGCAAGATTAATAGGAAGAATAACATCGATACCATAAACTAATTGGAAAGGAGACATACCTATAGATTTATTGGTGCCAATTCGGTTTTCCCATAAGGCATATGTTAAGTGTATATGCCAAGTTTTTTTGTTTTCTGTCAAAACTTTCTTGATTATAGTCATCAAAATATTGTTAGATGATTCATCCAACCCATTTCCCTGAGGATAATAAGTTCTATAATGACCTAAAATAATATTGTATTTCTGACAGAAATTGATCATTGCAATAGATTTAAAATCCTGAGCATTATCAGTAACTATTTTCCTAGGACAACTAAATATAGCTAGGATGTTTTCTTCCAAAACGTTTATCACTATTGAATCTGTAGCATTCTGAGTTGGAATGGTTTCAACCCCTTTCATAAAATAGTCAGTAGCGGTTAGAATCCATCTATGTTGAGGACTCGATTTTGGATGAATTTCTCCAATGAAGTCTAGGCCCCATTGTTGGAAAGGAGCTTCAAATTTTACTGGAATTAAAGGTAAGGCAGGAATATTTTTCTTACCATCAAAAAATTGGCATGAATTTCAAGCCCTGGCCCTTGCATTTACATTAGTAAATAATTTTGGCCAATAATATCTTGCCCTTAAAATTTTGTAAGTTGTTTCTCTCTATGCATGGTGTCCTCCGCATACTCCTTCATGCAATTCATTGATGAAACCTTCTGTTTCAGATTCTATTAGGCAACATAATAGGAAACCCAAAGGGTCTTTCCAGTATATCTTGCCATCTATAATGAAATAATTAATTTCATGTAGATTTAAAGTTCTTTCTTTTGAAGGAGTCATGTCACTTGGACATTGAAGAGTAAGGAGATATGTAGAAATATCACTGTACCAATATGAGGAGGAAAAAAAATCTTCAATCTGAATAATGGGTGCTTAATCATCAATATCCTTTATATCTAGAAGAGAATCATGTGATTTGAAGGTATTTATTCCAAGCACTCTGAAATTTGATTCGTCTAACAACCTTGCCAGACCTTGACCTTTCACTAGTTTGGTTGGTTTCACTTCTAAATCAAATTCTTGATATTTAGACAATCATCTACCTCTTCCTCCATCATTGTTTGGCTGAACCAAGATATCTTTAATTGCATTCGTTGGTACATAAGAAATTATTTTGGAGTGAAATACATATGTTCGGAAAGCCTTGAGAGCCTTCACCATCACATAAGCTTGTTTTTCGAGAATGTCATATCTTAGCTCTGCATCTCTAAGGATTTTTCTGAAAAAGGATATTGGTTGTTCGAATCCTTCTTTGTTCTTCTGAGGGAGCACTACTGCAACAATATGTTCATAAGAAAAGGAGAAGATTAAAAATTCTTTTGTATAGTCAGGACTTACCAATATTCGTGCTTCTCATATGTCTTTCTTAACACTGTCGAAAGATGATTTGGATTTTGTTGTCCATTTTACTTCGTTGTCCTTTTTTAGCATATCTGTAATCAATTTGATTATTTCAGCAAAGTTAGGAATAAATCTCCTCAAAAAATTGATCTTACCTAAGAAAGATTAAATCTCTTTTTTTATTTATAGGAATATTAATTAGGTCAATAGCCTCAACTCATTTAGGATCAACCTTAATTCCATATTTTGAAACTATATGAACTAAAATTTTACCTTCTTGCATGGCAAAGTGTGATTTTTTGGGATTAAGAGACAAACCAAATTTTCTACTTTTGTCAAAAGTTTGTCTGAGGTGCACCAAATGTTCTGCATCAGAATTGGAAAAAACTGTCAGATCGTCTAGATAAATAACAACAAACTTATCTCTCTCACCAATGAATGCGATATCCATTTCTCTCTGGAAAGTTTCTCCTTCATTCATTAAACCAAAAGGCATTTTATCATACATAAAAGTTCCCCATGGAGTAGTAAATGCAGTCTTTTCTCTATCATCTTCATGAACATCAATATAATTATATCCTGAGAAACCATCAATCATAGAAATTGTGTTAGACCCTACTACCTTCTCTAAGACATGGGCCATTTTTGGGAGTGGGTAGTTCTCTTTAAGAGAATCTTGAAATACTAAGAGGGGGGGTGAATCAATATTCCTTCTTTTTCAATTAACAATTAATTTTTATATTTGATTGATTATCACAATGAATCAACAATGAATTGTATTTAAAATCAATTATATAGATATATTTAACATCAATTATAAGGTTTATATATTGAATAGTGAAGGACACTAATCCTCTTTAGAGCACCAAATCTAGGAGACACAGATCACCTTCTTCAAGTCACCAACCCTAGGAAGCACCAACTCCCTTTTATTTAGGGTACCAACCCTAGGAAGCACCAAATCCCTTGTATTTAGGGAACCAACCCTAGGAAGCACCAACTCCCTTATCTTTTACAATTTTCTTAGTAAGGAAATGAATCCTTCCATGCTCCTCCCTTCCACCCTCACTTCATAAGAACCAACAATTCTTCATCTTGGATTCTGCTTCTGTTTTGATCTTCTTATCTAGACTACAGAGACACTTTATTCTTACCACTCTTTCTCGTTTATATACTCTTCCAATTGGTGTGAGATGTGAAACATTGTGTCCCTTTGTTTGGACCATAGCACCTCTTCATTTTAACAGTAAGAATAATCACTATTATTATTCAAAGATTATTGTTTAATTATTTTAACTTAGTGAGTGTGTCATTCACAAATCAATCACAGGTATGGATCGATTTATTTTTAAATTGATTCCATGTCTCTACAAATATTTTAGAAACCAATTTCTGCAGAGGTGATTCCTTCAACCCATTTACATGTGACCACAAGCACACAACCACAAGATTATTAATTTAAGCATTGCCTCTTCTTTCTCCCTTTTCCTTTTAGCCCCTATATGTCCAGTGTTGGGAATGTGTTCTTCGGTACTTTGTCCTTTGAGACTCTTAGGCCTTTTCAACCTTTCAAATCTCCCAAATCAGATTTCGCCGAAACTTATCGGACAATCAATATTTGTTCTTCCATTAGTCGAATGATCCTGGCTTTCCTAGAGGTTTTGAAAAAATCAACGACCATGACTTAATCAACATGTGAGTGAACGGTTCTCATTTTCTTTGAGAATTCATAACTTCAGGTATTCATGGCTCCTGGACTCTAGAGTAGCAATTCCTCTGAAGTGATTACCTACAAAATAGTTCATAAAGAGGTGGTGACCGCTTGCTATCAGTTAACACCTATACTTACGCTATCCTTCCACTATTCTTGATCATCAGTTGAGAAAAATCATAAATTAGATCAATGGTTAGCGTTAAATTTAGCCTTCAGTGCTTCAGGAAGTTACTGGTGTTTAGAAACTGGTTTTCCCCAAAGTACATACTCCTAAAATGATGCAACTTACTGACGTCACTGCTGATTTGGAACTGATCGATTGGTTTCCATGTGTGACTTAGATTTGTGACTTACACGTACTTGAAATGCCAATTTCATCTTAGCACTTGTCATTATCTAATTGTGACATGTGTCCTTGCTGACATGGTCTGCTAAATTGAATCTCCTTATGTGTATGCTATGTGTCTTCACTTCATGACTTTGGAACTTCATCCTTCGGGTGAATTTACATGTTCTCAACACATTCTCGCCGAAGTGATCATCGTCGGAGTTGACCATGATCCTGATCCAATGGTCATCATGTATTCTTCAGATTTGATGGTCCTTATTTATGGCTTACTCTTTCCTTCCACTCAACTTGATCGAAGGTTCAAGAATGCTCTCGGAGAAGATCAATGATCAGGGATGATTGCTAGGTCCTCAACTAGCATGACATTTAAAAATATCATTGAGTTCTGCATTGGAAATTACTTGTTTGGTAGTGGAACTGATGCCAATCGTAAATCTATTGGAGGGTGATCATTGATGGTCGGTCTGGATTGTAGAAACATAACTTGCGTGTGGTTTAGACCATCGCCCAAAATCCACAATTGAAGTTGTGTGATTGTTGGTGGATCAACCACAATCATCAATCTTTGAGTCAATAAGATCCGACAATCTAGACTAATTGCAGGATTGGAAATAACATGTAGTTTAATTATCCCTTCACGTTCAAAAATCAATCCCTTCCCTTGATCTGGCACTTGTGTATCCAACGGTCTTGGTTTTTCCTATGGGGATTTCGATCCCAATCATGTTTCTACACTGTTCTTTCCCTTCTGAGCTTCATGTGCGTCATCTCTTCTGAGCTTCTGATCTTCATTCGCTAACCCTCCTGAGATCTTAATCTGTTAGTTGTTTTGTACATGTATTACCATCTCTTTGTTCATACTAACTCATCATTATAATGTAAATACATCGACTATTGACATCAATGACAACACATCAATGAAAATATGTCCAACAATATCCCCCTTTGTCATTGAGGGAAACACTCTAACTTCGTACACAAACTACCCCTGCGATGATTTTTTTCTCTACGAAGTTACTCTCCCCCTTTGACATCAATGGAAAAGGGTTTATCCCCCTATGGTAATGCTCTGTCTTTCTTAATGTTGTTGACTAGAATCTAAACTTAGGTAACTCTTCCTACAATCATACTTTTATTTTCATAACTGAATGACTCCCCCTATCAATCTTCTCTCCCTGCTTCTAACTTCTCTTCCCCTTTGTTTCTGAAGGGGCAATTCTTGTTGACAAGATTTATCTCCCTGTCATTTCTACAAGATGCCATGTATACCACTATATACATCCTATTGTTTCCGCTGCAGATATTATTTTCCTATTGGAACACTGAGAAACTGAAGCTTATACTTTTCAAATGACCTTTCAACCTGTCCATTGCTTCTCATCGATCTCTAACCAAATGTATTTGTCTTTATCCAAGATTCTTATTTACTGTACATTGCTTCTTAAAGTCATCTGAGAAACTTTATATTTGTATTGCCACATGACTTATCTTGTTGATAGAATGTATTATATTCAACTAGAATTGATCTAGTTGTAAAACCAATTTAGGCACACATCGACCAACCAATATATCTTTCAGATTTTCTCTGTCACAACCATTATCTCTAAAATTTTGGTTTCCAGTATTTTCATTTTCATATTTGTACTCAATCTATCTTCAGCATCACCTCACTGTTGCATAATTTTCCATTCATTCCATTTCTTGCTCACATAGTAACTTCCATTTAGGGTTTTGTCCACTTGTAAACATTATGAGACCAATACATAACCTGCATTGTTCCTGGGCAGATAAAGACCTACAATAAACTATGTCAGATCCTGCATAGAGTTATATCATTAAAGAATAATTCTTTCAATGGTCCTATTCATTTTTATGTGCTTCAATGCTCATAGGAGCATCAATAGGAATGAATTTTAGCTCTTCCCTAATTTCTCCTTCCCTTCTTTGTTTTTAATTTTTCTTTGAGAAGGAGTTTCAGTGTATCAATAAAATAGAATTGAAAAATTTCTGAGATAATCATCACTCAATTCTCCTAGTTGTTCTAATGTTGAATATTCATCATCAATGTCATTATTATGTGCACCAGAAGCTTCTTTATCTTTGTCTTGAGAATATTCCTCTATTAATTTTCATTTTTGGTGTAATGGATAATCTTCTTATATGACATTATCAAGTTTTGGAGTTGTGTCATATTTTTCTTTAGGAGTTTTCATATCTTGATTTTGATCTACTTTATATGTATAGATTTGATTAGTATATTCCTTATTAGAAGTTTTACCCACCAATCTCCTATTATTAACTTCATCAATTTCAGGAGATATATTTTCATCATTTTTCTTGTTTGGTACTTCATATTTTATTTTCCATGTCTTCTTATTCTGTTTGTTAGCATTTCCTATGTTTAGGGATTGCATTGGTAATCTACATTCTCTGGTTTTATGACCATAGTTGTTGCATTTTTTGTTGGAAAATGTTTAACAGGCAGCATATGCTTGTCATTGATGGTAAGTACAATAGTGATGATGGCTTGAGTACAGCAGCGATGATCAACAAGAAAATAAAGATAAGTCCAGGAAGATTGAATGATCGAAGGTAACGCTGGAAAGTACAATAGTGATGATGGCTTGAGTACAGTAGCGATGATCAACAGGAAAATAGAAGATAAGTCCAGGAAGATCAAATGATCGAAGGCAACGCAACATTGATAAAATGATCGAAGGCCCGAGAAGCATTTATGATCGTTGGATCTCATTCAAAATTCCTGAAAGAACGAGGGCCATCAGATCAGAATATAGACAAGAAGAGCGTTGAACAAGAGGACAGATCTCAGACGTTAGATCCAAGCACAGGACCTGACCATCGTATGATCAAGGAGAACCTGCACACCTTTTTAAAGTATAACAAGGAGAAGTGGGCATAATCGCGATATGTGAAATCGTGACTTAATCTGAGATGTAGAATCAAGCTCAGATCTGGACCGTTGATCTAACTCCATATCAGAGTTTCGGGGATCGCAACATGGAGAGGTAAGTAAACAATGCAACAAGAATGTCGATTTCGTGATATGCGAAATTGTGATTCAATCGCAGCCGTTGAATGAAGCTCTGATCAGGACCGTTGATCCCACGCCATTTCGGGGTATGGGGGATCGTGACTTGGAGAGTCAATATGTCTCATCTGCAGACTCATGAAATGAGAAATCGCGAAAGCGCCTTATGCATAAGGCTGTGCCCACAGCCCATGGTCACGAGAAGGGAAGGAGTCAGTCCAGATAAGCTCCATTTCGGGATTTCAGAGATCGTGACTTGAAAGTCGAGATGCCTCATCTCCAGATTCACGAAACACGAATTCGTGAAAAGCACTTTTTTCATAGGCGCTTGGTTATGACCATAGTCATATTGGGGAATGAGCTAGTGTAGAAAAGTTCTGTATCGGAACTTCGGAGATCGCAAAATGAAGTGTCGAGACACTCAACACAGAATTGTCGAATGTCGAAATGCCAAAATGAATGCAAGATCCCATGGATTCAATCCAATGGTGCAGGTGAATTTGAACAAGATCGGAGTGATATTGTTGCACGACACAGTGAAACTGCTAAAAACCATCGATGGTTTCTACCAGAGGATGCGAAGAGACTTCGGTGTTATTTCCAAAAGAGCTGAAGAGTCACATGGAATCTGCCAATGGAATGAAGATGATTCATGGAGGAAATTGAAAGTTGGATGAGGGTTTGAGCTCGTAACTAAAACAAAAAGGATGAGCTCGACTGTAATAGAGAAGACGAAGAGTCTCAACTTCTAGAGAGAAAAAGGAATATCAGCTTAACACCTAGTGACGATAGACACAGGGGTTGAACTGCCAGAGAAGTTGAAGAGTCGCGATGATGACCACGCAGAGCACTTGATATGTGGAGGAGATTGGTGCGGTATGAGCATGCAGAAGAATGGAGAATATTGCATGCACAAGATGCACAGAAGCTATATATACACTGTACAGAGAAGAGAAGGGGTGTTGTTGCTATTGGAGTTTGTTGTGGTTGTTGTTGGTGAAGGTGATTCATGTGTGAAGAAGGAGGAGAGTGCAGCAGTTTAATTGTACAGAAGAGGAACTATGGAGTGAATGGACATGGCGCACAGAGCATAAAAAGCAGAAGAACAGACAACACAAGTCATGTGTGCAGACAGGAAATGAGGCAGAAAGAGGAACGAAATGCAACAGAACAGTGATGAGTCTGGTAAGCCATTGTTGAACATCATATCACTGTAATAAGTTTCAGTAGAAAAGATTTATATTCCAGGGAGGTTGGGAGGTGCTAGGGAGGACTATTGTCCTCATAGGTTCAAGTGGGTGCTTAAACACAAGGAGTTGTAGCTTCCATCTGGTTGCAGCCAGAGAAACCAGGGTGGCAGGGTGGTGCAAGGGAGAACTCTTGTTCTCTGTTATACAGGTTGGTGCATGTATGATTGGAAGTTGGTTCTTCCATCCAGTTGGTGTTGGAAACACTCAGGGAGTTGGTGCTTCCTTCTAGTTGGTGCTAGAGAAACCAGGGAGTTGGTGCTTCCTTCTAGTTGGTGCTCTCCGCAAGTAGCAGCTTGCAAAATAGAGGTTGTAGCCTCATTATGAGTTGGTGCTCATATGTATGATAATGTAAAGAATGTAACTATTACTTATCATATAAAGAAAAAGAGTTTCTTACCCTTTATGGGTTTCCTCAGGAAATATTTGTCTCTATGTATCACATGTGTGTGTGACTAATGCTGAATATGTTATTTCTTACTTCCCTGCACTATTGTGATTGTCCCTCAGTATTTCTGCAAAGAGTTTAAAATAAGCATAATTGTTTAAGCACAGTAACAACTGATTCACCCCCCCCCCCCTCTCAGTTGTCCAA
>ML802645.1:255053-287702 GCA_009831015.1 Picea engelmannii | reverse complement strand
TGAAATATATTGCTCCATGTAGTTCATCTAACAATTCATCAATGACGAGAATGGGAAACTTATCTTTAATAGTGATCTTGTTGAGCTCTCTATAATCTGGACACATACGCCATGAGTTATCTTTCTTGAATACCATTACCACTAGTGCAGAGTAATAACTTTGGCTAGGTCTAATAATGCCAGCCTCTAACATTTCTTCAACCATGCGCTCAATTACACTCTTCTGGGCGTAAGGGTATCTATATGGCCTGATGTTAGGAGGAACACTTTCAAGAATTAGGTTAATTTCATGATCATGATTTCGAGTGGGTGGAAGACCTTTGGGAATATCTTCAAATACTTTGGAATGCTTACCAATGATCCTTTGGAGATCTTGAGGAATAAATGGCTTAGATGTTTGAACATCTAGTGAGAATAGTTGTGCAATAATGCCTTGATGCCTCGTTTTCAATAATTTTGTCATGTTGTTAAATCTTATCACCTTACCGGGTTTCCCTGTGATACCTCTTAACTCAATTTCTTTTCCTTCCAATGAAAATTTCATGAAAAGTTCTTGAAAATTAAAAGCCATTGTTCCTAATGATTGTAACCATTGGATTCCTAGTACAACATCTACACCACCCATGGGTATAGCAATCATTGGATTATTCATTACATATTCCCCCATAGTAAGATTGATCTTATTGAATTTTCCTGAGCAATTGATAGTTCCTCCATCTGCAATCATTACTTGAAACTCTGGCGTCGGATATACAAAATAATTGAGATCTTTGGCTAATTTACAGTGAATGAAATTATGAGTACTTCCAGAATCAATTAGGACTATTACCTTTTTCTTTTTGATGTATCCTTTGATCTTGAGGGTTTGAGTGTTAATTCTATCCAATGCATTACACAATATCGTGGGAGTCAACTCTTCAGACGAAATTGCTTCTACATTTTCATCTTGAGATGGTTCTTTTTCTTGTTCTTCTTCCTCTTCACAATCTATATAGAATAATTTCTTCTCACCACACTTATGTCCCTTACTGTACTTGCTGTCACAATTAAAGCATAAACCTTTTGCTTTTCTTTCCTCTAATTGTTTAGGTGTCAACCTTGTAGGTTGAGGTTTTTTACAAGAAGGAGCATTGTTCTCTCTATATATGTTAGGATTGGTCCTTCTAGTAGCCATAGCCATATGTTTACTTTCAACATTTCTTGCCACCTTAAATGCATTCTCCAATGATTTGGGTTCCTAAAGGAAAACCTCATGTTGAATGTTATCCTTTAAAGTTCCTATGAATGCATAAATCAAGTGATCATATGGAATATCAGTTACCTTTATATTCAATATTTGGAAGTTCTCAATGTGCTTGGTAACTAAACCCTTTTGCTTGAGATTTATCAATTGGCTAAAGAAGGTATTGCTCCTTGTATCCTCATAGTGTGCTATCATTTCTTCCATAAAAATTGTCCAAGTGACGAGTGATTTGAGAGAACAGATCCATCGATACCATACAAATTGATTAGGTTCTAAATATAAAGAAGCAATTCATACCTTTTGTGTATGTGGCACATTATGGAGATCAAAGAATTGCTCCATCTCAAGTATCCGTGTGATTGGGTCCTTGCCATCAAACTTCCTCATATCAATCTTAGGAATGTGGTTGGTCTTCAAACCAAAGTTGGAGTTTCTCCATTCTTGATTCACCTTCCTTGTGTCCAAATCATGAGTTTCATGGGATGCATTTTCACTTTCAAACGTCTTCTCTATTACTAAATTTTTCAATACTTCCATGATCTCCCCTTTTAAACCCTCCATCATCTCTTGTAGTTCATCTTTTGTTACTATCTTCTTTTGTAAATCATTTATGTCCCTACGCATTTCTTCACCTTCATCAACAGTCCAAGTAGGATTTTCTGGAGGCTTATTTGGTGTAGAAGTTCCGTTTTTGGGTGGCATGTTGGCCAAGTATCACTTTTGAACCTTGATTTTGAGGTGGTTTTGCTAGACAATATTTCTTCTATTTTATCTCCCAAGTTTTGGCCCTTCTGGGCATGAAACTTTATTTTATGTAGTTCTTTGATATTTCTTCTCTACAATTCCATAGGTCTGATCAAAATTGGATGTTCCAAGTGGAATTTACGATAACTTCTCCACAACTTGCCGATTTTTGGCCTTTCCAGGATATCTCACTTGTATAGCATGCCTCGCACAATATAATTGATATAAAATTCTGAAAATCGCACTAGAAATAATTCAGACTGTCCACAATCCAATGAAACTATTCCCACTCAATTTGGATACTCAAGGAATAAGTTATGATTGTTTTATCTGGAGCACCTTCTTGAGACTAGTCAATAGAACTAGTCAGATACCCTATCTTACACAAGGTGTATCTACAAATTTAAGATGACCCAGAAGCTGAACTATTTACCATAGATACCTTACTAATTTATGTAAATATCCTCTGGCATTGAGGGTCTGAAACGTTACAGAAATTTTTTTATAGTGAAAATTTTTCAATGACTTAGTTCAGGATGATTCCAGAACCCTATCTTGTACAGGTTGTATCTACGAAAGTATAAGGCCTCAAGAGATGAATTTTGAACCCAACGTACCTTGATTTTTCTACTAAATACATTCCAAGCCGTTCCTTCTAAAACATTGTAGAGAAAAAGTTATAGCAAAAATTCCAAGGTGTATCAGATGTAGCAACGAAACCCCAAGACCTTGAGCTCTGAAACCATATGTTAAGAACCAAATATCAATATAGGATAGAAAAACCTCAGAAAAAGTAATCAACACCTTGAAAAAGAGATAATTTCAGATAATAAGCCTCTTCGAGGCGGAAACCTCCTTTTAACCCACTTAAATGTTCAAGTACAAGATGATTCAAAATGAAAATGTCTCCTTGGTATATATAGGAGACTAGGAGGTATAATTACAACTAATGGCCTAAAGCCGACATAAATAAAATAACATTACTAATATAATATTCCCCCATTAAGGGGTAATGAGCCAATATTAGGGCTTAACAACTTCCCTCTCTCTTGATTTAGTAGCTTCATTAATCTTTAGAAGCTCTCTTCTTAGTACCTTGTTTTTTTTTTTTAGTTTTTCCTAGTTCTTCAATTACACTAAGGATTTCTTCTTCGAATTTCCCTTCTTCTTCATATTTTGAATGTTTATCATCTTGTGTTTTCATTCCCATAAATAGAAGCTCTTAATATTCATATTCACTTATGTATGAAGAGTTGATGTCTTCTATAGAGTATAAGTTTTTATTTTTCTTATAAAATTTATTCTTGTATTGGTTTTCTTGGTTGTGAATTTCTTCATCATTTTCATCCTGTATGGGATAGGGACATTTGTTGGAAAGGTGTCCAATTATGACACAGTTGAAACATTTGAAAGGTACCTTTCCTTTATATTTTCCAAATCCTTTCTAGAGTTTCTTTATAAAGTTGGTCTCTTCTACATATGATATATTTGATAACTTATCATTGGTCTTTTTCTCCTGCCTCATCTTTGTCTTATATGCTTTAAAAGATGTTTCATATTTTTTGATTTATCATTCCCTATTCTCATTTCATATGCTGTAAAAATTCCATGGAGTTGATCAACTATGAGTGTGCTCATATCAGTTCTATCTTCAATTGTAGAAATATTTTCATCATATCTCATACGTAATGATCTTAGTATTTTTTTCACAATAGGTTTATCTATAATTTGTTCTCCTACCACTCTGATTGAGTTAACCACTTCATCTACCCTATGAAAGTATTCAACAATATTTTCTTCTTCTTTCGTTTTCATATTTTTAAACTGAGTTCTATAGGTCTGTAGTTTGGCTTCCTTGACTTTGACATCTCCTTAATATACAACCTCCAACTTTTCCCATATTTATTTGGCTAATTTACAATGCATAACCTTTACACATATAGAATTAGTCAACCCTCCTAGAATTCCATTGACTTCTCTTGAGTTGTCATTACAGATTTTCTTCCCTGCAACGTATGTGGGTGGAGTAGTTGGTGTAGTGTAACCATGTTCAATGGATTGATAGATATCAAAACCAAGAGCAAACATGAATTTTTCCATTCTTACCTTCCATAGAGCATAGACTCCTCCATTGAACAATGGTGCTTTTTTGTTAGACATTCCCTCTTGTTGATCCATCTTCAGGATCTACCTTTTAGTTGTAAGATTGTGATGAAGTCACCCCCTCTGATACCAATTGTTGTAATACTAAGAGGGGGGGGATGAATCAGTATTCCCTCATTTTCAATTAACAATTACTTTGTATATTGTTATTGATTATCACAATGAATCAACAATGAATTGTATGTAAAATCAATTATATACATATATTTAACATTAATTACAAGGTTTATACATTGAATAGTGAAGGACACCAATCCTCTTTAGAGAACCAACTCTAGGAGACACAGATCTCCTTCTTCAAGGCACCAACCCTGGGAAGCACCAACTCCCTCATCTTTAGGGAACCAACCCTAGGAAGCACCAACTCCCTTGTATTTAGGGAACAAACCCTAGGAAGCACCAACTCCCTTATCTTTTACAATTTTCTTAGTAAGGATATCAATCCTTCCATGCTCCTCCCTTCCACCCTCACTTCATAAGAACCAACAATTCTTCTTCTTGGACTTTGATTCTATTTTTATATTCTTATCTGAACTACAAAGACACTTTATTCTTACCACTCTTTCTCATTTATATACTCTTCCAATTGGTGTGAGTTGTGAAACATTGTGTCCCTTTGTTCGAACCATCGTAACTTTTCATTTTAATAGTAACAATAATCACTATTATTATTCAAACATTATTGTTTAATTATTTTAACTTAGTGAGTGTTTCATTCACAAATCAATCACAGGTATGGATCGATTTATTTTTAAATTGATTTCATGTCTCTAAAAATTTTGCATAAACTGAGTTCTGAAATGGTGCTTCCTTCAACCCATTTACATGTGACCACAAGTGCAGAACCACGAGCTTATTAATTTAAGTGTTTCCTCTTCTTTCACCATTTTCCTTTTAGCCTCCATATGTCCAGTGTTGGGACCGTGTTCTTTGGTACTTCATCCTTTGGGATTTCATGCCTTTGCAACTTTTCAAATCTCCCAAATCAAATTTCACCGAAACAGATCGGGCAGTCAATATTCATTCTTTCGTTAGTCGAACAATCATGGCTTGCCTAGAGGTTTCAAATAAATTGACGACCATGACTTAAACTATAGGTGAGTGAACGGTTCTTGTTTACTTCAAGAGTTCGTAACTTCGAGTATTCTTGGATCCTAGACTTTGGAGTAGCAATTCCTCCAAAGTGATTACCTAACGAATAAGTCATAAAGCGGTGGTGACTGCTTATTGTCAGTTAACACCTCTACTTATGCTATCCTTCCACTATGCTTAATCATCAATTAAGAAAAATCCTAAATTAGATCAATGGTTAGCGTTAACTTCTGCCTTCGGCACTTCAAGCAGTGACTGGTGTTTAAAAACTGGTTTCCCCCAAAGTACATACTCCCAAAATGAAGTAACTTACTGACGTCACTATTGATTTAGAACTAGTCGATTGGCTGCCACGTGTCACTTAGATTTGTGACTTACACGTACTTGAAATTCCAATTTCATCTTGACACTTGTCATTATCTGATTGTGCCATGTGTCCTTACTTGTCATGGTATGCTGACGTGGATCTCATGATGTGTATGCTATGTGTCTTCACTTTGTGACTTCGGAACTTCGTCCTTCGAGTGAATTTACATGTTCTCAACACATTCTCGCCAAAGTGATCATCATCAGAGTTGACCACGATCCTGATCCAATGCTCATCATGTATTCTCCAGATCTGATGGTCCTTATTTATGGATTACTATGTTCTTCCACTCAACTTGATCCAACGGTCAAGAATTCTCTCAAAGCATATCAATGATCATGGATGATTGTGGGGTCCTCAACTAGCACAATGTTTAAAACTATTGTTGAGTTCCACAATGCAAATTGCTCATTTGGTAGTGGAACTGATGCCAACCATAGATCTATTGGAGGTTGATCATCGACAG
This sequence comes from Picea engelmannii, assembly GCA_009831015.1. Classification (NCBI taxonomy): domain Eukaryota; kingdom Viridiplantae; phylum Streptophyta; class Pinopsida; order Pinales; family Pinaceae; genus Picea; species Picea engelmannii. The sequence goes on along the minus strand of ML802645.1, from coordinate 281,627 downwards.
TTGGTGTGGATCATGGAATTGCAACTTGTGTGTGGTTTATCCTATTGCCCAAACTCTGCAATTTAAGTTGTTCGATTGTTGGTGGATCAACCACAATCGTCAATCTTTGAGTCGATGAGATCTAACAATATAGACTAATTGCGGGATTGGAAATAACATGTAGTTTAATTCTCCCTTCACACTCCATAATCAATCCTTTCCCTTGATCTGGTGCTTGCATATCCAAAAGTCCTGGTTTGTCCTGTGGGGATTTTGATCCCGATCATGTTTTTTCACTGTTCTTTCTCTTCTGAGCTTCATGTGCGTCATGTCTTTTGAGCTTATGATCTCCAGTTACTAACCCTCCCGAGCTCTTAATTTGTTAGTCCTTCCATACATGGATTTTCATCTCTTTGTTCATACCAACTCATCATTATAACATAAAGACATCGGTTGTTGACATTAATGAAAATACATCAATGACAATATGTCCAACAAAGAAGACCGATTTAAGTTCCTAAAATCAACGCAGAGTCTTATTTCACCGTTTTTCTTCCTAACAGGGACCAAATTGGCTACCCATTCAAAGTATCTGAGGGGAATAATGATTTTTACATCAAGGAGTTTTTTAACCTCCTTTTCTATTATTGGCAGAAGAATTGGGTTTATCTGTGTAAGATTCTACTTAAAAGGATTAATACCATGTTTTAAGGGAATCTTGTGCTCAATAACAGAATTATCATAGGTTTTTAAATCCTTATAATACCATGAAAAAACATCTTTATATTGTTTAAGTAACTCAACATATTTACTCTTTATTTGTGCTAGAAGATATTTTGATATTTTGACCATCTTGGGATTTTCATTAGTTCCTACATTATAATATTCAACTTATTCGGGTTGAGGTCGCTAAGTATACTTTAAAGGTATATCATCTTGGTCAAATGACCTTTCTAGAGGGATAAGACCTCTGGGAATCTGATTTTTTTTAAGTAAGAGCATGCGGTTATTTGCAATTTTATCGTGGAAATTTTATGGATTTTCTCCTTCCTGCATAATCCAAGCAGGATCATTCTGATTTTCTTGATCAGTGTGGATCTCAGAAAACTCATCTACCATTTCCATAAACTACTTGATTTTTTCATCATATTCAAACACTTTCCAGTGTTGAACATTGTTTGGAATCGAAGGTCTATGCCTCATCTCAATATTATATTTCAGCTTCAAAATAGTAGGTGATGTGAAAGTCACAACAACTTTGGCTAAAGAGTTAGCTTGTTGATTTTTCATTCTAGGAATAGAGTGGATATTAAAAGACGAGAATAAATTCTCTATTAGATCCGAGGCACAATTTCTATACGATCTCAACCTTGGATTCTTATCTTGATATTGTTGTTTTATTTTTTTTACAATGAGCTCAGCATCGCCATAAACTATCAAATGTTCGATTTTTAATTTTCTTCCAACTTCTATTCCTAAAACTAAAGATTCATATTCACACACACAATTGGTATAATCAACATCCCATTGTAATATATAAGAGAAAGGAATAACATACTCATCACCTAGTGCCACAAATAAAAATATATATCTTGCTCCCTCGCAAGATGAAGCACCATCAAAGAACATTTTCCACATCCCCTCTCTAACATTTATATTTTTCTTTGAAAAATCTATTTTTTTTAATTTTCTTCTTCTATACATTCTTCAAAATCGTCATCTATGGATAATATACAATTTCCTAAATCTTGATCAACAACATAGATTGGGTAGTTATTGGGGTTTTGAGGATCACTTACGGTATATGCCAGTCTATTTTATATGTACAATCAAGTAAATTGTCCACCAAAAATTGGAATTGTAGCATACATCATGTCTAGCTAAACCAATCCTCCTAGCTTGGAACCCCAAGATCTAGATAAAAGCATGCCATAATTAGCAGGAACATCAGCAACAACCACATCCATAAGAATACTTTTCACAGGAACCTGAGCAAGATTTACAACTAAATCTTTAATCATACCCAGACACTTAACCTTTCTAGAATCAAATGAGTATAAATCTTGATAAGGTCTGGTAATTTCAAGGCCTAATTTTTCCATGATAATCGTAGGCATTAAATTATGTGAAGCTCATGAGTCTAACATGAAATTGTGAAGTAAATGATCATGTACATTCAGTGTAATATATAAAGGAGCAACAATATCCTTACTATTTTCTATGTGTGGTCCAAACATGATTGTAGGTTTTTCATCCTGCAAATTGATAACATCAGGTTGGCATTCAGCATCAGAAAGTTCAACCAAAGGCATTGGAAGTTTAATTCTATTAAGTTCATTCTCTAAATTGAAAGGCCCGGTTTCTTCTCCAATTTCCCTGGTTTGAACTTCAACTTATGTATTTTTTGGCTTCTTAGTCTATACTTCTTTCGTTTCAACTTGCTTTATTCGGGCAACTTGCATTTCAGTTGATGGTTTTTCTTTATTTGTGATAAAATATTTTTTGGTGGAATATTTATAGAAGTTTTTTCTCTTAGCCTCAAATCATATTTTTGTTGAATCTCGGCCGTTATTGAATCAACAAGACCTTTGTATGTAGAGTCTCATAAATTGTTGATATTTTCATCATTATTAAATAAAGATTCCAGATCCAAGGATTTCTCATAATATTGTTTGGTTAGGTGAGGTTCAATATCATCATCACTGAGGTTGTTTAGATATTCATCTATTTCATCATAATCTTCCACCTCATCTCTCTGTATGAAATTATCGGTTTTAAAAGGAGCTTGAATCTTTTGATCCTCTTTTTTAATTTTCCTTTGTTGTATCCGAGGATTAGGATTTCTCTTGAATTGATTTCTAACATATGTATCAAGTTTGGCTTGTTCCATTTCCATCCTGGAAATTTTGTTCGATAGATCTTTAATAATTGTTTCCATCTCATCCATTTTTTCCTCTGCAGATTTTCCAAATCTAGAGGGCCTTGCATGTTTTTTAAAATGCTTGGGTTCCCTTGTTCCAATCTCAACTTTATTTTTCAATTTCCCAGATGCCATCATATTTGATTCAATCTCTATAGCATTATCTTGCATCCCTTCTAAAGTAGTGGATCTTCTTTCTCTCAAAAGTAGGGAGAAATCAGAATCAAAAGATCCTGCAAAAGTGACTTTTGCAGCTGGTTGGGAAGGTTTGACTTTAGCCAAGATTTTGTGATAAATCTTATTAAATATTTGAATGAACTCTAGGACTGATTCTGATGTCTTATTTCTCACATCTTTAAATTCAGATAAGTAATAAAGATGATATTTTTTCTCACCCCATAGCCTTATGAGGAAGTTTCCAGATCATTATATGATGGTATAGAACCTACTGGAAGTTCTCTGAACAAAGTTATTACTTGTCCTTCAAAAGTTTTTATTAACAGTATCATGTAAACATCCTCATGCTCAACACCAAGAATATCAGCAAATTGATCAAAAAAGGATATATGTTCTATTGTTGTTAAATCCCCTTCTCTAGTGAATTTAGGGAGGCTCTTCATGTAATTTTCAGGTAAATCATACAGGATAACAGGAAGAACTAAGGGATCATATCTAGCAACAACCTTGGAAAATATCCTAGGGTGTTGAGAGGGTATATTGGCTTATCCGTCATCCCCTGCACCTCTGACAGCTCTAGCAACAACACCTCCAACACCAACCATTGAAAGTCTAGGAGACAAAATTCGAGGACTAAACAGGAGATTATCAAAAACTTCAAAAGAATGATCTACTGAACTTTTGACTACTTCGGGAATAGAAAGAATTGGTTGTGTACTAATGATAATAGGGATTCAAATGGATTTTTTATTTTCACTAATAAAAATATCTATCAATGAAATAGGGATGGTCTGGTCAATATCAAATTTTATTTTAGGAATAATTACTTCTGGAGTGTCTAGTTTAACTTCAGACTTACTTGTTGATTCTTCTACAAAATGAACTTGTTTAGATTTTTCTTTAAGACTAATATATTCAGTGAGAATATTAGTATTAACTTGCATAACTCTAGGTTGGTAGACCTTACCTACTAATGAAGAATTTTGTCTAAGATATCCCTTCAGTTTCAATAATTTTTCGGGATCTAAAACTGGCGTAGTCTGTTTTTGGTCTCGGTTTTTCCTGGTATTCTTTCAACTGAATGCCAACTTTTTCTACAATGGAGTCGCCATGTGAAAAAAATAACCTTTCCACGTATTCAATATTTTTTCACCATCAAAGACAAAAATTTAACTTTGTCGTTCTTCGAGGGAAAAATTATTTTGTTTCTCCATCCCAGACAACGATGCCAAAAATATGTTCCTGAGATTGATTCTAAGGCTCAAAGAATAATTTCAGGCATCAACCATTTAAAATTAAGTGTTTTTATAAATGATTTTTCTACCTTCATTTTTTTGAGAAATAATCTTTAAATGAAATTAATAATAATATAGTACATAGGTTGTATCCTGTTATCTAATTTGCAATTATAATGTCAAATGATGTATAAATGATTTACAATTTTTTTTTTTAAATTCATGTATCAATTACAGATGAGTCTCACCTTGTTTGCAGTAGAAGAAAAGTAGAAGATGCACCCTTGAAAGGAGATAAAAAAAAATGCAATAATTCACACAGGTCACGTGTCTTGTTTTACTCATAGTAATAACAGAGGAAAAGTTGTTACTGAATGAACTTTTGATATACTATGATCACGGTAGATGTAGTACTAAATTGTAATCATTCACTCTTAAACAACTACAAAAAAAAATTCAGAGAGATGGAACACAGAGGAAACACAAAACTAAAATTGAATGAAACTTATAATCTTTGTTTGCACTTGTATTGATATTCAAAAAAAAAAAATATTTTACATTCGGCAAGAAGCAACCTCAAATAGATCTAAAATCTATTTATTTATACAAAAATTATCTCAACTAAAAACTGTTGGACTTCCCACAATATCTGCCTAAAAATAGAATACAATCTGAATGAAATAACAACATACATATATTGTTGAGTTTTGATTTGATGTGTTGGTGCTTCATCTATCTCTTCATTTTCTCACATACACATTTGTTTTCCTTTGTTCTTTGAAATGGGTACACATGTACATTAATTCCACCAAAATCATTGGCTTATTGTCTTTTCCATATGATTTCATTGCCATCTGTCCCTTTGAATGTGTTTACTAGGATAAAGAATTGTAGTGGGAGATATTGGGGGCGGTAACTAGACAAGTAGCTCAATGTTGGCTCATTATGGGATGACTAACAGTTACGAGGAAGAGTAACCATTCAAGAAAAGGATGGCATGGGGACAAGTATCCAATAGGGAGGTGGGATGAGTGGATGCGAGAATGTAGGTGGCGAGGTGGACTATATCAGGATCGTGGAGGGTGTGGCAGGCTGGAGGGTGAAAGGTGGAGTGGGTGGAGGACTAGTGTTGAGTCAAGATTCTAACATTCTATTTTGAGGTGGTGCGAGGAAGTGATTTTGAGGTAACCCACCTTTCATCCTGCAATGCACCTGGTGATGTCATGTACCCCCGAGAGAAAATCGTGGTTTAAATTGCGGGACCTCCCTTCAAAATTATACTCCGTGCAACTTCGCCCCCACAATCGCTCTTGGTCGTTGATCTCCAGAACTCACGATCCATGATACATTGGACCCGATCATCTTGGCACTCCTGCCATATTTATCCCTTCTCTTCCATATTTGGCCCCTTTCCTAGTTTATCAAGCTTCCAAACCAGTTTAGCATTCCGCTAGATTCTGAAAATATGATCCATCAAGCTTCCTTGGAACCTTTTGTGGTGCCATAAAATTAGCCTGCCTATAACAAGAGAAGTCTGCAAGATCTGACTGAAAAACTGTTAATTGAAAATGGTAAAATGATTTTGAAATTCGAAGAGATTTATTCATAAAGTCTATCGGTTTTCGTATAGATCTATTTACAGAGAGATTATTAAAAAATCTGAAGGAGTTTATTACCTAGAAAATCACAATAATTATTCAAATCGTTAACTTTAGCCAATTATAAATTTCATAAACGATTCGACGATTCAATGTTCGGAGGTTTTGAATGTAAGAGGGAAGAAATCTCTCGAAGGTCGTACTCACGGAGAAGTTAATCTCTTATTAATCACTTTTATGTTTCAATTAATCATGTTTTAAACATTGAGTTAGCCTTAAGTACTTCGGCGGTTTGACATTCAAGAGTTTTGGATGTAGCATTATAGAAATCCTCCGAAGGACGAATTCCTGGAATAATTTATTAATACTTAATCATGATTAATTAAAGTTATTTAAAGGTTTTATTAACTCTTTAAAACACTTTTTACTTTTTGTAATATTCATTACTTCGACGCTTTGATACTTTGGTGGTTTTTGAACTCGATATTTGTAAAAACTCTCGAAGGGCCATCTCCTAGAGTGACGTGTCAGATATGACATCATTCTTGATGATGTTTCATGAAAATAAAGGTGACACATGTCACTTGAAAATGTAGGAATCATCTGATGGAAGTGTTAAAAATAAGTGCCACATGTCAACCCAAGAAAATATTTTTAAGACACGTGTCCTATGACACATCTGTAAATCCTTTAGGAATTATCATGAGTGACTATCTTCATGACTTTGGAGTTTCGAGGTTTTAGTTGTTTAGATTTGTTGGAATACCCAAAGCGCAAAGATCTGAAGTGACTGTTAACGATTTTCTTTTAAAACTCAGGCATCTTCTAAACTTCAGAGATCATTAGGACCATTCGATCAAATTAGAGTAACTCATCGATGATAAATATTTTAAGTTCCTTATTGAAGAACAAAAACCCTTGGATTTATTTTTAAAAAGGCAATTCTCTAATTTTTTTCTTTTTTGGGTAAATTTTTTATTTCTAAGAGGAAAAATCTAAAGTTCAAAAGCTCAAAATTATATGTGTTCCAACATATACCATCATAATTTCTCCTTAACAATATGTCAACAATCATTATGTATTGATTCACCTTCATATTCAATGTTCTTCGCTCCTTGGGATTCCTGATGACTGGAAATTGCACAGAACTTAAGTAGAATATAATATCTTTGTACCATTGTGAATCAACTAATGGTTCCCTGAATGAAATTGAAATCATTCCATCGAATGAATATCCATTCAAGATGAGCTTACATAAACCTCTTCCTTTAATATCTTTTAAATTTTTGATCTGGATATCATATTTTTGTATCTTTTCCAACCAGTTAGCCTATTTTCCTTCTCTCAATTGTTGATTCAGAAGCATCTTCACTGCTAATGAGGGAACATAAGAAATAACATGGGAGTTCAATATGTACATGTGAAAGTGTGCTACTGCTTTTACAAGATCCAAGTTTTGATTCTCCAGTTATGAATACCTCAACTCATAGTCATGCATGGTTTTGCTCATGAAACTTATTGGGAGCTCTTATCCTTTGATATTCTTTTGAGTAAGAATGGATGTAACAACTATCTCTGTAGCAAATGAATAGATGATGAAATATCTTTGAAATTATGGACTAATGAGGACAAGAGCAGTGGTGATTGCTCCTTTGATATTATTGAATGCCTCTTGAGTATCTTCTATCCATTCGAACCTCTGCTCCTTTTTCAACAACAAATTGATTGGCTTAAATATACTTGCATAGTCGGGAACAAATCTTCGCACAAAATTGATCTTGCCGAAAAATTATTGAAATCCCTTCTTGGATGTCGGGGGGTTGACCTCATTTATTTCTTTAATTATTTCTGGATCTATGTAAATCCCTTCCTTGCATACAATATGACCCAATAGTTTCCCTTGATTCACAGCGAACAAGCATTTATTTGGATTCAGAGGGACACCATATAATCTACATATTTCAAAAACCTTTCTCAAATGATGGATATGATCATCCATTTTCTTTGAAGGCACCATCAAGTCATATTGATATTCTTCCATAAAATTTCATACCAACCCATTGAATGCATGATCCATGTCCCTCTGGAATGTGGCTCCAACATTCTTCAAACCAAAGGGAATTCTAGCATTTCCATATGTCTCCCAAGGTGTGATAAATGTTGTCCGTTCCCTATCTTCCTCAACCACCAAGACCTGGTTATATCCATAAAAACCATCTAACATGGACATGAAAGATGATCCAGTAACTTGATGGAGAAGGAACTCTATATTAGGCAAAGGAAAGTTATCCTTTATGCTTGTTTTGTTAAGGTCTCTGAAGTCAACACACATTCAAATTTCCCCAGTCTTTTTTCTTACAATCATTGGATTTGAAAGCCAGTCTAAGTGTCTAATGGGATAAATTATTCCTTACTTCGTTAATTTCTCCAATTCAATAATTACCAGAGGTTTCAGCTTGGGATTCATCATCCTTATTTTTTTCTTTACTAGATTTTCTCCTTCCCTCAAAGGAATGATATGTTGGAATATAGTTTTATCGTAAGCTTTTAAATCATCATAGGTCCAACAAAACACATCGATGTATTATTTTAACAAGGCAACATGTTGATCAAATTCCTCAGTGGTGCATTCAACTCCCAAGTTGACATATTTTGGGGAACTGTTAGTTCCAATATTGACTTTTCTCGTTTCTTTCACTTTTCAAACCGAAACTTCTTCAGGGAGATCCTTCACATGATCATATTTCATAAAAAGAGATTCAAATTGTATACAATCTTTAGGGATAGAAGAAGAGTGATATTCTTCATCATCATCATTGTTTAACAAAACATGTTCCAGTTGTTCATCGTTCTCAAACACTTGCAAGTACTCAATGTTATCAGGGATGAATGGTCGGAAAGCTCTTTCTACTTGGAAAGATGTTTCTCTTTAGATAGTGAATATGCCTTGTGATTCTTGTCCCTTGGAATAAAATAAATATTGAAGGAAATTAAAGATTCCATCAATTCGTTAACTCTTTTGAAATACGAATTAAGTATTTCCTTTGTTATTTTATACCTCTAGGTAACCTGATTTATGACCAACTCTGAGTCTCCAGTTACAATTAGATTTTCTATTTTCATTTCCTGTGCAAGGATCATCCCCTTAATCAAAGCTTCATACTCTACCTCGTTATTAGTACATGAAAACTCTAGTCTAATAGTGTTTGGATGCATAATATTACTTGGACTCATAAGAAAAATTCCCATTCCAATTCCAGAGTTTGAACAAGCTCCATCAAATGACATCCTCCAATACCATTCAAACAAATATTCTTGATTCTTCGTGTCTTGCACTTCCTCCAAACTTTCATTATGATCTATGTCTAGGATAGCATAGTTTCCAATCCCGACATCTATATAATCCTCTATCAATTCATTTTCCTTCTTTTTGAAGGAGAATGGTTTTCTAGGTTCACTAGGCACTTTAATCATTGCTCCTTATTTTCCTAGAAGCATCATACAACTTCCATCATTCATTATATATCCTCGATCATAGATGTCCAGTCTCTTCCCAGCACAACTCCATATGTCGTAGGAAGGTATACCACAATAATATTGAAAACTGTAATGATATGGGGTCCTTTTGTAATCTAAGCATAAAATTCATTGATTTCTCCATAAGCTCACACTTTTCTAGAATCAATTGCATATATATTTTCACCGGTTTCATAATACTTGGTGAAACTCATTCCCAATGCCTCCATGACTACCAATGGCATGATATTGTTCGTTGCACCAGTGTCAAATAAACAATTATGTAGTGCAACATCATGATTTTCAATAGAAATGTAAAAGGGATGAACTTTACCTCTCAGCTTGGCAGTTGACTGGCTAGGGATTTGTTTTGGACTGGTAACAACAACTTCTTCTCTTTCAGATGGATCATCCAACAACTTCAAAATGTTTTCTCTTTGGGGGGGAATCTTCACCACTTCCATAAACGGTAGGTTTATCCTTAATTTACTCAAATACTATACAACATTATATGTCATTTGAGTAGAGTTTGACGTCATGTGTTGCCTTTTACTTCCAACGCTATCTGTCACTTTCTCATTTGCTCTTTTCTCATTTGTTTTTTTCTTTTTCTTTTTCTTTTTTCTGGTTCTCTTTATCAGAATCTCCTTTATTTTTTGGTCTATTTACAAATCCTCTTGTCTAGGAAACGTTTTCTTGCGAGTTGGGATTGTTGTCGCCCTCTTCATATATATACATGGACATATCTCATCCATCCATCTGCACAGATTCATAGCTTTCATTAGGTGAGTAATAATTATCTTGCTCAATTAATTTCTCGTCATAGACATCATATAGAACAACTACATTTGGAGTAGATTGTTTTGGAACCCTTGGTGTTTGCGGATTATCCGTGTTTTCAAACCTCACTCTGTTTTCTGGGGGAGGGTTCCTCTGTTTCTCTCGGATTGGAATTATTGTATTTGGAATCTAATTATCTCCCCTTCTTAGTATCGTTATCTCGTTCTGCATTTGTTTGATGGTTCTATTCATTTGTGCAATTTTGATTCTTTGCTTGGTTTCCTGTTCCACCACAAGGTCAACCTTTACATCAGGTATGGTTCCCTTGAAAAATCATCCTCCCATCATTTGGTTTTGAGTCGATCGAGACTTGATTTTTTCAACCTTTCTTGAATTGGAATCTCCTTGATTATCAATATTTAATCCTCCCTGCGACCATTGTACTCTTCCCTTTATAATGATGAGGTCAACACTCATTTCAATCACAATTTCTTCCATCTCAGTGGCTTTAGTCATTTCCTCCTCCAAAAGATCCATTTTGGATGTTATGATAGCATATTTTACATTAGGGGGAATTGCATTCTTATAACAACCGAGAATTACTAGGTCATTTGGTCTTTTATCTTCTAGAATCCTACTTAAGGTTTTATTGAACCTGAGATGAAAATCTCATATCCTTTCATTCTTCCTCAAACCAATCTGAGTGAAATCAGTGAGAAGGGTATGGTAAGAAATTGGAGGGGTAAACATAGTTAGGAACATAGCTTCTAGGTCATCATCGTCATACTCAACATGGTGAAAATCACAAACATCAATAAATAAGTGCAGATGCTTCTTTACATCGATTGCTCCATCTCCAAAAAATTCCTTCAAGGTGCCCTTAGGGAGAACATGGAGATCATGTTGCTCACCTATAATATTTAGAGGGGAATCTCTTACCCTCCTTCGATTTTCAAATCTTGGGTTTCCTTGATTTCTTAAAGCATCTCTTCCACCTCCTTGTCTCTCCTCATGATGCTCATCTCGAGGTTGTTCATTTCTTTCTACCATGTCTAGGGAGATTCCATGGATAGGTTTTTCACTTATAAGAATAAAGAGTTGTTTTATTTTACTTATGGTAATGGGTCCCTTATATTCATCCAACTTCAATACTGACCTCGTTCTTGTGCTACTCTAGCTAGCCTTTGATTGCTTCAGTCTTTTCACTCCTCTCTACTCTATCTTCGGAGGATTTATATTTCTTCTTATTGGACTAAGATCTTCCAGGATATTTATAACTCTTCTCAGGTATTAGTTATTTTTATTACCAGATTGTACAGCTGATGTAAAATGCTTCGATGATTATTCAATCCAATTTCCAAACGGGGCTGATTACCCTAAGGAAAAGTCATATATTTTTTCAAAAATGCTATACCAGGTTCCAAATTTTAGTTCAAATCCAGAGTCTGGTTGCAAAAAATGTTGATGCTTGAATCTGTTAGGACTAAAATGAAAACCTCACGAGGATGTAAAGCCCCCTGTGTTTTTATAAAGGCAGTACTCGTCTTTATATTTTATTGAGATTTTCAAATATTCAAAATGTGGCACTTGACAGAAGTCCATTGTAGTAATTCAAAGAAACATAAATATTACAAGAAAATAAAAGGAAATTTTTTTCATTTTCTTTTTAAATAAATTTCCTCAGAAAGTACCAGGAATTACACATTTCACATGTTTAAAGAAAATAAGAAAAAATTCCTCACACCCATCATAGTTTAGGATAAATATTTATGATTACATAAAATAAAAAGAATATGATCTGCATGCATAGGAGAACTTTAACAGAGTGGACACATGGGCAACTCAAATAAAGATAATTATAGATCAACCTCAAATACTTTATATTCTGAAAATAGGGTTGCAAAGCACAATCATGATTGTTCCCAAAGTAGTGCTCTTGAAATTTCCAAAAATATATAGTCCGTTACATATTCTTTGAAATTGTAAATGCATTTGTCATAAATATTGAGATTGGGTCTCCCGCGGACTATAAAGAAAATAAATACAATAAATAATCTCTTAGAAGGAAGACAATGGGCGGTAGAAGGATTAGTAAGAACTGGTAAGAAGAAAAAAGGAGTTATCAGTGTTCGGTTAAACCTTTCTAGTGAAATAGGTGGAATAACTGGATGAAGGACTTAATAAACAAAAGAAAGATGTGATTAGCATAAACTTACTATGATGGTCTCTCATTGTCTTTATTTTCTCACTGATGTCATTTTATCATTTTCATCAACGGTTATAGGAACCATCTCAATTGCTTCTTTCCCTTCATATGTCACTTTATCGATAAATTTATTGAACCATTCTTCGATGTAACTTTTCATAGGTGCCACGTTGATTTCATGACGGATTTTAATGTTGAACAACTCTCCCTCCAAGTCTTGGAGATCAAGGGAAATTCCATGCAATTCTTCTTCAATATCCTGATTTTTTACGGAGTAATCCACTAGCCAATTATCTATGGTGTTCTCATCATATTCAATTATACCATAGAATTTTTCAATTGACAATCCTTTAAAAATCTCAACTTGCTCATCGAACTGTTGTTTTTTTAGGAACAATGAGTTGAGGATTAACTTGGGATCTTGGACCTCTTTAGTGCTTTCGGCTAGGTCCACCTCTGTGAGACTTTTGAATAGCTCTTCTCTCCTTGTTATGGCTTGGTTGTACGCTTAAACGATGTTGTTCAAGTTATTTATTTTTTTCTTTCCAGCAGGAATTTAGCTGCTTGATCCGACTTGGAGAGGGAAGGTCTTCCTCTCTTCTCTTTAGCTTTGACATGTTGGAAAATTTAATACCAAAGGGTACCACAACATCAAGGTAGAAACCTTCTTCATTTTTTAGGTCGACCTATAAATACTAAAGGAAGGAATGCACCCTCGAACCAAAATAAATCATGCTCTTTGAAATTTTCCAAGCTTCTGTAATCAGTGCCATTATTTTCTTTATATTATTCTCCACATAGCTATTGGCTGATGTGAGTAAGTTTGAGGATCCTTTTAATTTGGCTACAGGAATGGTGTGTCTGACAATTTCCAAAGGGCTGACAAGAAGTGTAAGAGGCATCAAGGTCTCTTCTAGTTCCTTAATCACTTTCTTTAACCTTATATTTTTCTCTTCGAGACCACCAATGGAGTCATCCAATGCATCACCATTTTCTTTATGGATTCTAGAAATATGGGAAGGCCACATATTTCTTAGGTTAACCTTTGAACAAGATTTCCCCTTTTTATTATTCACATCACTCTTCTCAATAATTAATTTCTTAGATTCCTTGTCAAAGACAACGCTTTGAAATACAAATGATTATTCTTCATCAAATATCTCATTCTCAACAATTTCCAATGATTGATTTGGGTGGGCCGTGTCTTTTGGTTGATCAATGTTAGGAAATAGTTTCTCAATGCCAGCCTCAAGATCCATATCTTCAAGGGAGAATATATTGATGTCACTTTCGATGTGATTCTCTTCTTCCTCTTGTACAATATTCTTCCTCTTGTGGGTCATTGGAGCACTGTTCCTAGGTTTTTTAGTTTTAGGAGTAACCGTTGGGGACTGGGAACTCTTCTCATTGGAACCCTTTCCTCTCTATTTGTAAAATTCATTGGTATAGAGTACCGTCTCTAATTAGCCAACAATGTGGGTAGTATTATCATCTTCTTCTCCTAGAACAGTGTGGATAAATGAATTGATAAAGCCCATTATTAACATATATTCCACAAATATTTTGTTAGGTTCAAACCCTATAATATTTTCATCATACTTAAGATTCAATTTGTGGAAGTGGTTTGCAAATTAATCAATTTTGTTCATATTTATGAATACAAAATCCCCAGTTTTCCAAGGTAAAGGTATGAATTGTTTTTTTCAATTTTCATGAAAAAAGTGCATCCAGAAGTTATATTGCCTTTCAAATTATGTAAAAAACATTTTGTTGGATATATGGCATGGAATAAAGGAGGGATTTTTCTTAGAACCGAAAATCCTAATGACATTGTAATTTTCCATTTGCTTCAAAGTCCCCTTTTTATCCAGGAATTTACTAGTGTGAGCGGATATTCTTGGGGTATATTTTCCAAATAACAATCCTTTAAGAACCGATACAAAGTAGTTGAAAACTTCATAAAAATACAGGGAATCTGTGTGCCTCCATAATGCTTGATACCAAAAGGTCACAGTGTCAAATTCACAATTCACCTTCTTTCATATAGACAATTTAGGAAATTGTCAGCAATGCGCTATCGCAAAAACCAAATAAGAAGCCATAAAGAAATTCTTGTCCTTTTTATACTAAGACAATTGGGAAGATATTTCAATGGAAATCAACTTTGCCCAATCGAAAATGGCCTTCTCCTTGACATTAAAATATAATACATAAGGAATCATGCGGGAAATGTTGGCAGTATTTTCTTGGCCCGTAACTATTGTAAATAACCAGGCAATTTCCCAAAAGGGGTTCTTGAACAATATTACCTACAATCTAGTAATATATTCAGCGATGGTCGCAGGATTCTCTAATAATTCAGGTAAGAGATCCAGGTCATTGTCATGTTTTTTCAAGAAGTCCCTGCAATCTTCACCTTTGAAGGTGAGTGTTGGCTCTTGGAGTTTCATCATTTTACAGAACACTTGAGGAAAAAGAGAGATGGGAGAATGGTCTTGGAATTGAATCATTCGCTGACTTGGTATATGATTCTCAATGCACTAGGAAAATATTTCCTTTTAGTCAAAAACTTCAGGAACACAACCTACATGAGAAATTTTGGATGTCCAAATTACTTCCTTCTGAGCAGAAGGGGATTAATAATAAGAATACACTCTAGACCACTGAAAGTTCTAGTCCTCTCATCCAAAAATGTTCAAAGTATCTATGTAGAACTATTGTCGAGTTGCTTCTTCCATAATTTGATGAGAGTGTTCTTTTGATCCAAATAATATTTGATCACTTGAGAGATATAATATAATATTTCGCGAATCGTGCTTTAATGTGGTTTAATAAGAAATCTCCTCGATCCCTTCACTTATTAATGACAATATTTATGAGACCTGCATGATGAGTTATTATAATTAAACCCTGCTAAATGCTTATTGTGAAAAGAGAAAAGGTGGTTGAGACAGACGAGAGAAAATAAAATCTGGGACTTTTGTGAACCCGGGAACCCGCCAACCCGGGAACCCGCCAACCCATCGTTTCAGAAGGTTGAAAATTGGATAAGTTTTGTAACATGGTCGGTTGGACTCAATATAGGAGAGATGAGATACTTAGGATATCAGGGAGTCCAATGTTCAAAATGTATATCACAGATCATTTGGGTATGAATGTATGTCATGGAACAAGGGATATGAAAGCTTGAAACCCGCAAACCCAGGAACCCGCAACTGTAGAAACGACTAAGTATAGGATAATGTGGCAGTCGGTCAGAATCATGATGTGAGAGTGTGGATGGAGATGAGAATCCGCAATTCTGCTAACCCATGAACCGGTCGTTTTGGAAAAAGGACTAAGTATAGTAACTAGAAAGGGAGAATAGGAGGGAAAAAAGAAAAGGGGAATTTGGGTAAGTATAGAAGAGGGAAGAAGAAATGGAAAAACGAAGTTGGGAAAATAGAAAAGGGGAGGGGAATTTTGGAAACAGGAATTGATCTCAACAAGCCTATGCTTGAAAAAAGTTGTAATTTTAACCCGGTTACAAAATATGGTGCTACTGGTAACACCACATTTTTATTTGGGGGTTCATTTTAAATTTTTTTTGAGAAACCATTTGATCCTTTAAGCCCATGCTTGAAAAAAATTGTAATTTTGACCTGTTTACAAAAAATGGTGCTACCGGTAGCACCACTTTTTGATTCGAGGGTTGATTTTCATGTCTTTTATTGAAAAATGTGGGTTTTAAGGGCTAGAGTTCTCGTTTTGAGGTAACATTTCTCATTAAGTTGGTAACTATGTTATAGCTTGAAGGACATATTTGAGAAAAATGAGCTTGCCAACAATTTTGAGAGATATAAAAGTCCAATTGACTAGCTTTTTCTAGAGGTGAGAAAGGAGATCCTGATGAGAGTAGTTACACATAGAAGAGTCAAGGAGAGGGGATCCTAGGTATTTGGATGGAAGGGAGCTCGTAGAGAAGCCTAGGGTGTGGGAGATATGAAATTGAACAGGAAGGGGGTGTCAAAGAAAAAAAATATGAGATTTAATATGATTGATGTAAGTTATTGAGGCTTCCATGAAATCATCTAAAAATTTCTTGAAACCCATAGCCTGCTTGGTTGAGGGGACTCCCATCAAAATTTTATCATCCACAAATTGGTTGTGAGATAGAGGAGAGAAGGAATTGTGCAGGGAAATTCCTTGGAGATGTTGGGAAAGAATGGTATTTTTGATGCTTCAACCCAAACCTTTAGCCATAATAATGAAATGAAAGGGGGAAAGAGGGTCACCTTGACGAATACCATGGGAATTCATGAATGGGAAAAAGGAGGAGCCATCGATTAGAATGGATAAGAATGAAGAGGAGATGAACTACATAACCCAATTGACCCAGGAGGAGTGGAATATAGAATCCAACATAATTTCCTTTATATATGGCCAACTTAACTTGTCATAAGCCTTGTACATGTCCATTTTTATGAGAATTATCGTAGTTCTGGTGGTTTTCAAGGAATGGACCACCTCATTAGCCAAGATGATGTTGTCCGGGATTTAATTCCCTTTGATTTATCCTAATTATTATGTTCCCACCAAGATAAGTATTAGTAGTTTTAGTTGAGAATCAATAACCTTGATAATGATTTTATAGATAACATTATACAGGGAGATGGGGCAGAATTGCAAAGGATCATTTTCTTGATATTATTTAGGGATGAGAGTAATAAAGGTTTCATTTAGAGAAGGTGGGATTCCATATATTATCTCGTATTCAAATACCAGATCCCACACTTCATTTTGAAAATAGGCTAGTAGTGATGAAAGAAATCATTTGTAAATCCATCATGTCCAAGGGACTTTCCAGGGCTAAGGCTCATGATGGCTTCTTCTACTTTAGTTAGACAGATGGGATGCATCATACAATCATTCAATTCATTCTTTACAAGCTTTGGGATATGTCGTGTGATGGAATGAATGACATTCAAGTGGTCTAGTTGGGGTTCAAATAACAGAGTACTGGAAAAAAAAAAAACTTATGCTCAATATCATGGTGGGAAGTGATTTTATTACCTTTGGAAGAATTGAGTTGAGTGATGTGATTAGCATAACTTCTTTGAACCATGTAATGATGGAATAATTTTCTATTTTTCTCCCCATCCTTGAGCCACCAAATTCTATATTTCTACCTCCAAAGAATTTCCTCCTAAGCACGCCTTTCCTCCAGTTGTTTTGATATTTATTCTTCTGGGTTGATGAAAGTCACATTCCATCCTTGAGAAATAGTCTTATGTTGCATCTCATCCATATGAATTTCTAAGTGCTTCCTTTCTTGAAGGATGTTCCAAAAAACTTGTTTATTCCATGATTTAAGATGGAGCTTCATAGCTTTGAGGAACTATTGAAAATGGAACATCAAGATTCCACTGTTGTGTTAGCTTCCAACCACCATTTTTGAATATTCACATGGAATTATAGATGCATGAGCAAGAAAACTTAAAACTGGAAAGGTCTCTTACAAGGGATTCCTTGAAAATTATTACTAAGGCAAATGGTCCAGTGATATGAATCTGTGGGTGGTAGATTATTGGCCTCCATTTGAATTCTTAAAAATATAATGGATTCATATACTAGGAATCTATCTAAATGACAAGAAATCTATTGAATACCACCTCTTATATTGTTCCATGTAAAAACTTTGTTTATGGTACCCATATCAATCATACTAATATCTTGGATGAAGAAGTTCAAGGCCACACCATCATAATGGAGAATGGATCCCTTTTTCTTCAAGAGAGGATATGAGGTTGAAATCCCACACATAATCCATAAATAAGCTCCAATAATATTAGAAAGATTTTGTAAGGAGTTAAGAAAGTCTAATTTCTCCTAGAAATGATGGGGTCCACAGATATTGGTGATGAAGCTAGAATTCTCTTTCCTTATGGTCCTAAAGTGAGCCAAAAGGATTCTGGGAGTTGTAAAAAAAAATTATAAGTCATTGTAGTAGGGTTCCATAAGATGGTGATGCCCCTTGAGGATACTTTTTTCATATAGGGCCACAAATTTCCCTACCTTCCATATTCTTCGTACAATACTTTCTAGACAAGAGCTATACCATTTAGTTTCTTACAAAAAAATGATATCAAGTGATTCAAAAATTACTTTGTTAAGAAAGAGCCTTTGCTTTCTCTTGCCATTGATGCCTCTAATGAACCAATAATGTTTTCAAATTCAACTTTGGGAAATTATTGCATTGACTCATTCTTTGGAAATTTCTCTGCAAAACTTTCACCTTTTCTGGAGTCAAGTTTTCATTCTGAAATCTTACACTATACTCATATTGTTGAATCTAACTGTGCAAAATTAGAAACTAATAATGTAAATTAAGTTGCAAGAAAAAAATTGGACTTTATATTTTGACAGTTCCAAATCAAATGAAGGTGTAGGTGATGGTTGTGTCCTCAAAGATCCTACATGAAATAAGACTCTACTATCATGTAGGATAGAATTTGATTGTACCAATAATGTTGTTGAATATGAGTCTCTCATTCAGAGTCTCAAAAAAGAAATAGATTTGAAAATTAAATTAATCAAATTAGTAGGTGATTCTGAAATCATAACTAAATATGTTAGGAATTCAATAAATTGCATTTCCAATTGTCTACGGAACTACCAACACGAGGTATGGAGTTTGATCGATAATTTTGATTCTTTTAACATTATTTTTGTGCCTCGAGCTTTAAATGTTGATTTTGTTTTTCTTGCTAATGTTGCTTCACGATTAATTCCTTCAGTATATTTTATTCCTATGAATTTTCTGTGGAATTTATTTGTAGGCCCTTGGTTCCAGATAATATCACTAATTGGAGAGTCTTTAATGATGATGACCATATATTGAGATTTCTTACACAGGAAGGTACTTTCAAAGATTTTGTCATTCATGAAAATCAGCACGATGAGGAAATAAATGAGATTTCTATGGAAACTCCATTAAATATAAAAAATGGAATCCCTATATAAGTGGTAAGTTTATAGAAGTTTTATTATTTATAATATAAATTAAAAAAGAAAAAAAAAATATTAAACCAATAGTTCATCAATGTAGTATGAAGTAATAAATTTAGGAAATGATCAAAATCCTAAAAATAATAATTTAGGAATAAATTGTTCTCCCTCTGAACATAATGTATTTATCAAACTTTTCAAAGAGTACAAAGAGATATTTGCATGGAATTATGATCTAAAATTCTATGATACTAAAATCATTCAACATGTCATTCCAACCAGGAAAGAGGCTAAACATGTGCAACAAAAATTAAGCAAAATTGACCCAAATATTGAGCTTCAAATCAAGAAAGAATTAAACAAATTATTAAAAGATAATATTATTTTTCCAGTTAGACATTCATGATGGGTTTCAAATTTAGTTCTAGTTAGGGAAAAGAACGTGGATACTAGAATTTGTATTGATTTTCAAAATGTAAATAAAGCATCAGAAAAAAAGATAATTACCATGTCCCACCTATGGAACAAATTATGCAATGTGTAGTTGGATCTGAAATGTTTCTCTTCTAGATAGATTTTATGGTTATAATCATATGTTAGTTTCCCAACCAAATCGAATAAAAACTACTTTTAGAACTAAATGAGGAACATATGCATATAGGAAAATGCCTTTCGGATTAATTAATGCAGGAGATACATTCCAAAGAGCCATGGATATTGCATTTAAAGGATTGATAAACAAATATATGGTCATTTATTTGGATGATATCACAGTCTAATCTCGGAATAGAAATGAACATATTGATCATTTGAGACAACTTTTTGATCAATGTAGAAGATATGGGATTTCTATAAATCCAAAGAAAACAATTTTTATTGTAACAAAAGGTAAGCTCTTAGATTTTATTATTTCAAAACTTGGAATTATAATAGATCTTAAAAGGACTAAATCTATTTGACAAATTTATTTCCCTCACGGTAAGAAAAAAATGCAATCATTTTTAGGAAAAATAAATTTTGTGAGGTTTGTTCCCAATTTTGTTGAAATAGTTAAACCTTTACAAGATATGATTAAAAATAATTATGCATTTAGGTAGGAAGATAAATAAAGGGAATATTTGTAAAAAATTAAAGAAGTAATTGTTCTAGCTCCCACTTTAATGAGTCTAGATTTTGAAAAGAAGTTTATTATATATACATTTGTGTCTAACTGTTCTTATGCAGTTGTGTTCACTCGGAAAAATTCAGAAGGTTTTGAAGTCCCAATATCTTTCATGAGTTTAGGATTACAAGGTGAAAAGTTAAAGTATCCTAACATTGAAAAATAGGCCTACGTTGTTTTCAAATAAGTTAAACATTTATGTTCACATCTTTTGAAGTATTATACAAAAAGAATTGTACCACATACCTTGATTAGAAATTTGTTGGTATAGAAACAATTAGGGGATAAGAGAGAAAATTGGATGACAAGACTCTAAGAGTATGAACTTGAAATCAAGCTAGAAAAACTTATGAGAGGACAAGGTTTATGTAAGTTAGTGGCGCATTCAAAAGTCACTAAGGTAAGTGATGAAGAAGGATGTGAAAATGAATTGGAGGTGAGAAATGAAGTTTCGTATATTCCAACACCTACATTTTCATGGTATAATGATATCAAATAGTATTTAACCCATGGTACTTATCCTCGATTCTTGGAACCTAAAAACAAAATATATTTAAGAATAAAATATATTAAATACCAACTCATAGATATAATATTTGTTATAAAGAATTATGATAATTTATTTCTAATATGTCTTGAAAAACTTGATGCAGATAAGGTATTGGTTGAACTACATGATGGACGAGCTAAAGGAATTTTTGGTGGAGAGACAACTACACACAAAATTCTTAGAGATAGCTATTTTTTCCCACTTTGTTCAAATATGCTTATTCCTATGCTAGAAAATGTAATCTTTGTTAGACATCTTCAAGAAGAGAAAAGAAACATGATTCTACATTACAAACATTTGAGATCGAAGCTCCATTTGAACAATAAGGATTAGATATAATTGGGAGATTAATCTCAATTCTACACAACTTCACAAATATATTTTGACTGCAATACATTATTTTACATGATGGATTGAATCCATTCCTCTCAAGAAAGTAAATTAATATTAGGTTATATATTTCCTTAATAATTCATAATTTCTAGGTTTGGCATTGCCAATTCCTTGGTTTTTTATAATGCATCATGTTTTTCATCTCTCAAATTAATTGAGTATTCTTTTGAGAATGGGATCATGGTTAAGTATTCTACAAAATACTATCCTTAGAGAAATGGTTTGGTAGATTCAACCAATAAAAATTTAATTTGAATCATTAAAAATATTGTTCATGAACATCAAAGGAATTTTCATCAATGCATTATGGGCAGATAGGGTAACACTTAAAAAATCATTAGGAAATTCACCATACTTATTTATGGAAAATAATTTGTTTTACCTCCTAATGTTTTTCTTCCTTATTTGCAACTAGCTTAGTCTGTTCAAGAAGAATCATTCCCTAATATGAAAATTATAATTGATGCATTGATGAAGTTAAAAGAAGAACGAAAAAAAAAAAAAAAAATCATGAACATCAAATAATAATCTAATCCAAGTGGATATTGGTGGCCACCCACCTGTTCCCACTGGCTCCTCTTTTCATTTTTTAGTGTAGCACATTCTTTGCACTTCTTTGTAATTGTGGGTTCTACACTTCCAGGGTTGTCTAAAGCCCTACAAATCTTCTAAGTGGATACTAGTGGCCTCCCACCTAATCCAACTGGCTTATTTTGTATCTTTTCATGTCAACACATCTTGGTGTAGGGTCGTTTCGGGACCCTAAACAATGTTTTTTTTTTCTCACCATATTCAAACTATAGACAAAGTTAGATTTTTATGGTGTAATGTGTATTTCTCTAAAATAACTTTCCAACGGGCTATCACGCGCCTAAAATAGAGATCGTATGCAAAAGTTACAACCCCGGGAAGTTAATGTACTAACTTACCCAAATGGGGCCCACATGACTTTTGGCATTTCATCTCCTAGGGTTAGGTTTTTGGATGTCTAGGGTTTTGGAATTCATGTTTATCATAAAAATGCCTTCAGAGCCTCATTGTAGTCATCTTCTTGTGAACGAGCATAGTTGTCACATCTCTTCTCAGAGATAAAGTTGTCACTATTCTAGCGAGTCTTGCACTATGTATTTTTATAGTCTCTTTAAAATTATTTCATTAATAAAAAACAAGTGTTGTTGTATTTCTCTATTTCTCACAATATTCATGAGTATTTCATTGTAATATATCTTCTTTCATTTCATTCCAAAAATAATCTGGATCAGTGGTATCAAAGCAGGCTGCTCTTGATCATTTTTCAGCACATGTCCCCAACAAGGTCTGAGTATAGCCAGTTGGGTCTCGAGTTTGTATCTCTTGAGGAAAATCAATCTCGCACATCCAAGAAACCCTCGATGGTGAAATAAAATAAAAACAGTAGAGAAGAAGATTCTATTAACCTGTTGCTTGAGCAAGCTCTCGTGCGACAAAGGGATGAAATGATGGAGAATTTTACACACATCCTTCAATGCCTGCTGATAAAAATAGTTGCATATTCATCAAGTTGTCATTTTGTAGAAACCTCTCCCTTCAAGGTACAAGTTGATTTTGATATTCCCGTATTTGAAGGTCCGACAGATGTGGATGCCCTATAAAAATGGTTAAATCTATTAGAAGGTTATTTCTTTGTTCAAACGATTTCTGACAGGGAAAATATCACCTTCGCACTCCTCAAGGCTCTCCCCCATGTCAAACATTGGTGGGAAACTTATTGATTTCAAAGTTCCACAGAGGAATTTGGAATATATGGGGTCAATCCCACTTGGGAGTTTTTTGTGGATGTGGTCAAAGAACAATATTGTCCTGTTGATAACTATGAAGACCAGTACATGATATGGAACACACTATGGAAAGAGAAGAGCCAAACAGTGTTGGAGTTCACAAATACTTTCCATACCTTGTGCGCAAAGATAGGTATAAAATACTCCAAGCAACATTTGTTTCTGAAATACCGTGGGGCTCTGCATAGGTACATCCAAATTGAAATGGATTTCCTAAACATCTCATCATTTGGAGTTGCCTATCGATATGCTGTCAAAATCGAGTAGAAATTTAGGCACCAGAACAAATGGGAATTCGGGTCTGCAAATATGCAACAACCAAAGCACGGTAAATACATCCCTAACCAATAGCCTCTATAAA
The DNA here is from genome assembly GCA_009831015.1 of Picea engelmannii. NCBI lineage: Eukaryota > Viridiplantae > Streptophyta > Pinopsida > Pinales > Pinaceae > Picea > Picea engelmannii. The sequence goes on along the minus strand of ML802645.1, from coordinate 257,946 downwards.
AAAAATCCAAGACATAGGACAAAAATGGTAAAGTAAAGACGAAGAATGACACTGGAAGTGGTGTGAATTCCACAAAATCCCCTAACACAACACCGATGAATTTCGCTCGAAATAGTCATTGGTGGTTGAGGTCAAAGACACGGAGCCGAACCTTGATTCGAAATATGATATAGAAAATATTAAAAATAGACAGATCATTGACGCAGACCCCACTGCTATTGTCATGACCAAAACAATTCAGCTAGAATAATCAATAGATCCTGAAGAGGGGGAACACCTCTTCCATTCACAAATGTGGGTGAAGGGGACCCCATTGAATTTCATTTTTGATAAAGGCATCCAGAAGAACCTCATCTTAGCTAAGTTCATTAAACAATTGGGTTTGTTGACAACACCACACCCGCAACCATACAAAATCAAGTGGCTTCACTAGGGACGAGATCTTCGCATTAGCCAGTAGTTTCTCCTATACTATGGCATCCATCCCTTCAAGGATGAGGTAGTGTGTGATATTTACCCTCTTGATGTTTGTGAATTTGTTTTGGGCCAACCATATATGTGGAAATTTCATGTTGTCTATGAGTCTAGACCCCCTAGTGTCATTATTACTCTGGGAGGTCAGCTCTACAAGATACCAAAGGTAGTTTTGACTACTTCTCCATCAAAATAGTACCACAAGGTAATCCCTTATACTGCAAAAGTCATCATATTCATAGTCTGCTGAAAGGATGCACAAAATACCAATAAAACCACTACATCCTCAACACCTTCTATCCAGCAAAAATAGATTGTCGAAGAGAAAAAAAATATTTTTTCTTCACCTACAATGGTGCCTACACAATTCCCCATCCAACCTGGAGACAACAGGTTGGTGGAAAATATTCAACCCCTCCAGCAACAGGTGTGTGACAGTCTTCCACAAGCCAAGAATCACAACTTCTGCAACAAGGCACACATCTCACCAAGATTCAGATTCAGAAAATGTTTTCCCCTCTTCCCTAGGCACTCAACACAATGGATACCATTGCTTCCTAAAGGGGGAGGATTGATATAGGTGGATATTGGTGGCCACCCACCTATTCCAACTGGGTCCTCTTTTCAGTTTTTAGTGCAACACATTCTTCTGTACTTATTTGTTAGTGTGGGTTCTACACTGATGAGGTTGTCTGAATCCCTACATATTTTCAAAGTGGATATTGGTGGCCTTCCACCTAATCCAACTGGATTATTTTGTATATTTTCATGTTAGCACATCTTCTTGTACTTCCAGGGATGTTTAGGACCCTAAACAATGTTTTTTTGGCTCACCATAGTCAAACTATAGACATAATCAACGTTTGACAATGTAATGTGTAGTTCTCAAAAATACCTTTCCAATGGGCTATCACGAGCCTAAAACGGAGATCGTATGAAAACGTTACAACCCAGGAAGTTAATGTACTAACTTACCCATACAGAGCCCACATGACTTTTGGCGTTTCATCTCCTAGGGTTAGGTTTTTGGATGTCTAGGGTTTTGGAATTCATTTTTATCATAAAATTCCCTTCATAGACACATTGCAATAATCTTCTTGTGAATGATCATAGACGTCACAACTCTTATCAAAGATAAAGATGCCACCATTCTAGTGAGTCTTGCACTCTGTATTTTACAGTCTCTTTATTTCATGAATAGAAAACAAGTATTGATGCATTTCTCTATTTATGGCAATTTTCATGAGTATTTCATTGTAATATCTCTTCTTTCATTTCGTTCCAAAAATAATCCGGATCATAATCAAACGATGGTTTGATAAGAATTTAGTTGATAAAAAATATTTTCAAATTGGAGATCTAGTCCTGAAATGGGACAAATCTCATGAAGGAAAAAAAACACACAAAGTTTCAACATCTTTGAATAGGACCATTTCAAATTACTAAGAAACTTGGCCCCTCAATAGATATTTTACAATCATTAGACAGGGAGACTGAAAATCTCCCTGTGAATGGCCAAATTCTAAAAGCATATTTTTATAGTCATTGGTTGATGATAATTTGTAAATATTGTACAATTGTTTTTTACTTATAAAGGGTTGTTTTTTTTTATTTCTTTGTGTTTTGTTTTATTTTTGGTTTGGGTTTTTTTTTTTTTTTTTTTTNTCTGGTTACACATCAAAATGAATGTTTCAGTTATAAATATGAAATGGTGGTTTCATTTGATTTTCATGATATCCTTGGATATATAAGGTAGTACCTTTTAGTTCTGGAGGAAATCATTTACTTGTTATCTAGTATAATTATAGTGTTCATTTGAAAAAAAAATATGTATCTAATGTTTTTATAAGAGTTCATCCACTTCACAATATAAGATTGAAATTATTAATAAGTGGAAATGAGAGAAAAACCTTCAGAATAGTTTTTATCCACCAAACCTTTTACAGTCAAAATAACTCTCATATCACCCCACTTCCATCACACTCATTGCATATGCAATATAATAAGGGTGTAAATTATTAAATTGAAGTTGAAAATTTCTATTTTATTGTGGGAAGTAGAAGTAAACTTGTTGGGGCTTTGGAAACTTTCTAGAAGCATGGAAATGATTGTATGAAACTAAGGTATCTTTATCGGGGCTATGAATTCTCATGGGAAGAAAAGCAATGTCAGGTTCAAGAGAGATGAGGAATAATTATATGCAAATGTTTTTTTGTATAAACATGTAGGCATTTGGTTTGATTTCATAACTAATTATAAACTTATTCTCTTATTTCAAAATAATGAACTCCATTTTTCTTGATCTCTTAAAAATGTTATGTTAAGCAATGAGTATTGATGATGAATAAGTAATCTTTTTCAAATATCAAGTATTGTATAATTACTCCTAAACTAACAAGTGAAAACTTTTAGCTAGGAT
>ML802645.1:232491-248911 GCA_009831015.1 Picea engelmannii | reverse complement strand
AAAAAAAAAATAGAGTATAAACTACATTACTAAAAGAAATATATAAAAAACAAAATAGAGTATAAACTACATTACTAAAAGAAAACAAATAAAAATAAGAAGACATTCCTAATCTAATAAAGAAGACGTATTTAAAGACGAAGGAGAACATGTCCAGAAGACACGTAAACGTCCAGATAAAACTCAGTTTAAAATTCATAACTGATAGATGTCGAGTGGCCAATACACATTGTTAGAACCCCAGAAATTAAACGAGAAGAATTATGCATCCTGGACCATCTTAATGGAGAACATATTGTTAGATAAAAAAAAAATTAGGGTTTGAAATGGCACAAAAACAAAACCTGCCAGAGGTTAAGATGCACAGCAAAATTCGAACGTTCACCTGGAGACAAGGAAACTGCAAGGAAATACCCAAAATCAGAGTCGAACTTCCTTACTTCAGCGAAAGCTACACCCAAAGTTTTAGAACGACAACCTGCACCACAGCCCACACAACAACAAGCACATCAATGGCCTTTGGGTTCAACAGTAATTGATGACATGCATCCCAATGGGTATGATGATATTGTTGGCTCTGAAAACGAAGGTGATGGAGGATCAATATACGTAAGGAATCTCTCTTCTATTGTCACTTCCTCTGAATTAGAAACGGAATTTAGAAATTTTGGGAAAATTAGTTCTGGAGGGGTCAGCTTGGTTAACCATAAGGTGGGGACTGCCATTGTCTCTGTATTCCTCCCTTTATAAAGTTTTGTATGGTGACTTGTCTAGTAGTGTAATTGTTTTCATTCTCTCTGTTTATTCATCTGTATGACCTGAGCCAGATTAAGTCTGATTGTGCTTTGATAGGATACTGGAGTTTGTTATGCGTTTATTGATTTTGAAGACTCGAGTTTATGGGATGTAGTCGTTTTATACCTATTTCCACTTCCTTGCAAACTTGCGGATACACATGTATCAGAAAAATGATGAGGACAACAACAATCTTGTCGATTCGTACGTATCAGACCAATCATGAGTAAAACAGAGGCCGATCATACCAGATTGACTCACATAGGTTATATATATGATTCTTTTATTTAAAAAAATATAGTGCGAGGTATGAAGAAAAGATGTGAAAAACTAAGAAAAGGTCATTACATAGATAAAGACTAAGAAACACCAGGTCGTTAATTAAATAAGTTAGGTGAAGAAGCTAAAGTCGTTAAACATTTTTTTCACAATATATGGTCAACTATTTTAATTTTCAAAACCTTAGAGATTCAACTATTTAAGGAAAGGAATAACGTAATGCAGGGAGATTCGATTCTAAAAATAGAACCTAACAGTAATACAATGTTTCAATGCATTGTAAATGGTTGTTTCCATGGGAAACCCTGGTAACATTTAATTATCAAGGTGAAGCAAAAGATTACAATATGAAGATGCTCATCGCATCACAACTTTTTCCAGAAAGATGAGTCCTAAAAAGCCTGCGAACGGAAAATTGCAGTGTTGTAGCAGTCTTTCAACAGTCATGGCATATTGCCATTGACATTAAAAGAAACATAATCAAAGATAGAGAACATAATCTTCGAAGCCAAGACAAGAGGTTGTAATATCCAACATAGTACAAGAAAAACAATAAGGAAAAGCAGCATATATGTTCCTCCTTATGATCAAGCATCACCATTCTTAACCTGTGTGACTGTCATAAGCAAGTGAAATCTCAAGAAAGGAAATACAAGATAATGAAGCCAATTAATCTAGGAAAACCTGAAATGGTGAAATTCACGGCAACGGGCACAATGTTTTTAACTCATTTATAGATGTTGGACTTCTACGAAAATTTACCAAATTTGACAGGATGAAGCCCCGTTTTGCTGTTGAAATTTGCCAAAAAAAAAAAAGATACATAGCAGGCATTTGGACAACAAAGCCTTATAGTACAAACATGTTCAAAATGAATGAAATCTATGAAAACGACTACAATATTTTACCTAGAGGTGGAAACGCCTGTTGAAAAGTTATCCATGCCTTGCAAAGTAAAGCTCAAGGAACACAGGTGACCTGTTAGTACTACTTTGGGCGGGATCTTCCTCCTATAGCAGCTGGAGAAAATGTATTAGGGAATAAATGTATGGCAGACTTCCTGCAAAGACGGTAGGGTTTCCCAGGTGCAAGGAGCGCAAACTCTGAGAGAGAAAAATGATGTATATCAAATAAGTAGTGACTTCCATGGACGCATTGAAGAAAATAGCTTTAAGGACATTGTGACGTCTGCCTGGAATATAATGTATTGTCCTAATATTATCTGGACAGTATGTGGCGAATGGGTAAAAACTAAGAAAATAGTTAAAAAAAAAAAAACTAAGACCTAATATTATCTGGCAATAGCCCAGCACCTACCATTTAACACAAAGCCCTGTGTCAACCACCAAGTTGTCAAGGAGGAGGAGCCAATGATGAATCCTTTTTGAAAATTTGAAATTAACCCAAGCACAAGAATCGAACACCAGCACACAAATAATTCACCAAGCAACCATACAAGCCAGCAACCAACTCCAGAAATCAAATGCCTGACAAACGAGGAGGAGAAGCCATGAGAAGAGGCCATGGCGGCTGACCGGGTAACCAGAGACCTCGCAAGAGGAAATAATGAGGAAAAGAGGAATTAGGTTTATGGCGAAAAAGTTTAGGGTTAAGACAGGGAAAGGGCGTTGGAGGTAGCAAGGCGGGCATGTGGAATCCATGCATGCCCACACTTTTTTTAAAATTATTTTGATTTTCTTCTATTATTTATTTAAAAAAAAAAAAACTTTTATAAATTGTGTGTGTTCGTATAAAAAAAAAATTAGTGTAAAGATAATTAACCTAAATTAAAATAATTTATAGATAATTTAGGATTAATTTAATTAAATTAATTTAAAGTTAATTAAGTGGTTACCCTAAATTAGGTTAATTTAATTAAATTAATTAAAATTTAATTAAGTGGTTACCCTAAATTAAACTAAATGATAATTTAGTGTAAAGTTAAACTACATTAAAAGTTAATTAAAATATTAGAGGGTCCATGGGTTTTGAACCCAAGACCACCCACCAAGCGAAGTGCCTTGAGAAGAGCACTAACACCAATGCACCCTCATGAGTCTTTACAAATAAACTCATATACTTAAATAGATTAATGGTAACAGAGTCGCGCCAAGGACAGTAGTTGCAGGGATTTCAATGGCAATGAGTGCATCATCTTGTTCATCACCAACGGCATAGACAGGTCCACGACCATCTCAGGGAACAACGAGTAGGGGCAGGGGTTCCAAGGGAAGGAACTCATTTCAGAGACAGTCACATAACAGTACACAGGTTCAATCTCGTGTTACCTGTTGGGGGTGCAGAGGACCCCATTATCAGCGTGACTACCCAGAGTTACAATTAGGGTTTGTGCATAGAGAAAGAAAGGCATCGATGGGGAGATCAAGTAGAAGCCACCAGATTTACACAACGGTTAATAACCGCCAGGCCGAACATCAATCCACGGTGGTGGAGTCATCAGGTATGCTAAATCATATCAATTTTAAGATTTTGTTTGATTCTGGTGCGACATATAGTTTCATTTCACCATCCGCATTAGAAAAGAGTGGGTTGGCAACCTACGAGCATGATGACTTTAAACAAGTCGAGATGGCTTTGGGGGGAAAACAAGCGGTAGGACCTAGTGTTGATAATTGTATAGTAGACCTGGGAGTGTGTACTACCAGTTTGAAGGTATACATCACTACTCTTGGGGCGTATGACCTAATCATTGGAATGGATTGGTTAGCAGCTCACCGAGATTTGGTAGATTTTTTCGCAAAGAGGGTGATTTGTGTCGACGATGAAGGAAGACCAGTAGAGATCTAGGGTGTACAAAGAAAAGTGTCATTATGCTTTATATCAACTATGAAGGTTAAGCAATTCTTGAGACAAGGGTGTCGATTGTATGTAATGGAAGCAGTGAATGAAAGGCAGGGACCCTCATTGGATCAATACCCGGTATTGTCAGAATTTCAGGATTTTTTTCCGAACAAGTTACCAAGATTACCTCCGAAGAGGGAGCTTGATTTTACTATTGAGCTAAAACCTGGTGCAGAACCAATCTCCAAGGCTCTGTATATGATGACAACACTGGAACTTTGTGAATTGCAATTGTAGTTGAAAGAGTTACTGGACTTAGGGATAATAAGGCCAAGTGTTTCACCCTGGGGCGCGTCGGTAATTTTTGTAAAGAAGAAGGATGGATCCTTACGACTGTGTATAGACTATAGGGACTTGAACCATGATAAAGTGAAAAATAGGTACCCAATGCCGCGAATAGATGACCTCTTCGATCAAATGAAAGTAGTAGCGGTATTCTCAAAGATTGATTTGCGATCAGGGTATCATCAGTTAAGGATTAAGGAAGGTGATATCCCAAAAACTTCCTTTCGAACTCGGTTCATACATTACGAGTTTGTTGTAGTACCTTTCGGATTGACCAATGCGCAAGAAGTATTCATGAGCCTCATGAACGGCATATTCCGGAAGTACTTAGACCATTTTGTACAATTCTTTCTAGACGACATCCTCTTCTATTCCAAGAATGAAAGAGAACATGAGGAACACTTGCGAATAGTGTTGTCCTACCTTAGAGAGAACAAATTGTATGGGAAGTTGTTGAAGTGTTCCTTCTTCCAGAAAGAGATCCACTATTTAGGTCATATCATTTTCAGCGAAGGAATCTCAGTGGACCCAGAAAAGGTAAAGGCCATTTTGGAGCGGCTAGTGCCGAAAAATGCCCACGAGGTGAGAAGCTTCATGGGGCTAGCAGGTTATTATCAGAGATTTTTGGAAGGATTCTCAAAAATAGGGAAACCCATCACCACTTTGCAACGCAAGGGGGTCAGGTATGAATCGACAGAAGAATGTGATAGTGCATTCATTGAGCTTAGGAGGTTACTAACCAGTGCGCCAATTCTACGAGTGTCGGATAGGGAAAAGGAATTCACGGTCTACAAAGATGCCTTGAAGTAAGGGTTGGGGGTCATGCTAATGCAGGATGGAGGAGTGATAGCCTATGCGTCAAGGAAGTTGAATAAACAAGAAGATCTATACACGACTCATGATTTAGAGTTGGCAGTTGTAATGCTAGCTCTGAAAATTTGGAGGCACTATCTTGTGGGGCGAAACTTTGAGCTCAAAATGGACCATCAAAGTTTAAAACATCTCTTCACTCAAAGAGATCTGAATGCCAGGCAAAGGCAATGGAGTGAGTTTATGAGTGAGTACAATTTTGGTATTTCATACATCAAGGGAAAGGAAAATGTGGTCGTTGATGCCTTGAGTAGGAGACCATGTATCTTCTACGTGGTAACCTTAAAGGTCAATTTGAGGGAACATGTGTTGACACAACTCCAAGGAGATAATTGGTATTTAAAGGTTACTTCAAACCTCTAGAGCGAGAGGCAGTTAGATCCAAAGTACGAAGGATATAGTCTGGAAATAGACGGACTATTAAGATATCGAGGAAGGATGTACATCCCTGAGAATGGGGATATTCGAAGCATCATACTGAAGGAAGCCCATAGAGAACTTTATTGTGTGGATTTGGGTGTGAAGAAGATGTATGCAGATATGAGGAAGCTCTTCTTTTGGGTAGGCATGAAGAACAATGTAGTCCATTTCGTTGCCAAATGTCTAGAGTGTCAACAAGTGAAAGCCGACCACCATCACCCGACAGGCCTCCTACAACCACATGATGTTCATATGTCCAAATGGGAAGTCATCTATATGGATTTTGTTGTGGGGTTGTCGCTCACATCCCATAGACACAATTCCATTCTTTTGATAGTTGATAAGCCAACCAAGAGTGCTCATTTTATTCCAGTTAGAGACACTTACAATGTCACTGATCTGGGACGTGTGTTTGTAAGTGAGGTTATCCATTTACATGGGATACCTGAGAAGATAATTTCATATAGGGACTCCATATTCACTTCTAGGTTTTGGACAAGTTTACAGTCAGCGTTGGGGACTCAATTGAACTTAAGCACAGCTTATCATCCTGAAATAGATGGGAAAATGGAGAGAGTAAATCAGTTCATGGAAGACATGCTTAGGATGTATGTCATGGATAATGAAACCCAGTGGGAGAAGTACTTACCTTTGGTAGAGTTTGCCTACAATAACAGTTATCATAGCTCCATCGGAATGCCACCCTACGAAGCTTTGTATGGGAGGCCATGCAAAATGCCATTGAGTTAGAATAGACTAGAAGACCGAGTAACAGTTGGGCCAGAATTGATTCAGGAGATGGAAGAACAAGTGATTCATATTAGGAAGAGACTAAAGGAGGCATGGGATAGGCAGAAAAGTTATGAAGATGCACACCAGACCGACCAAAGTTATGAAGTGGGAGACCAGGTTTGCATTTGTATCAGGCCTAATAAGAGTACCATATGGTTCAGGAAGGGGACAAAGTTGTCACCTCGATTTATAGGACCATTCAGGATCCAAGAGAAAATTGGACCCGTTGCATATCGTCTCGTACTGCCACCTCACTTGCATAAGACTCACAATGTATTTCATGTATCTGTTTTACGTCATTATGTTGTTGATGAATCACATAAACTAAATTGGAAGGAATTGCTAGTATCGAACGTGGGAACCCTCACGGTAGAACCATTATGCATATTGGACCATAGATTTCGATAGCTCAGGAATCATCTGGTATACCAAGTTAGGGTCCAGTGGGACAAGTATAGTCCAGGATCTGCTACTTGGGAAGACACCGAGACACTACGACGAGACTATCCCTCACTCTTTTTTACCACCTCGAGAACATGTTTCTTGAAGGTTGGGTGTATGTAACACCACCTTTTGACTTAGACAGCCAGGATTACCTGAGGCCTATATACTTTATTTTCTAGTCAAAATGAAACTATTAAGTGATACACCTAAACTTTAAATGTATGAACTTTTATGAATGATTAAATGTTATTGATGATGGTGTATGTAATGCGATCTATTATGTGAATGTAAATTTTACGAATGTTTAAATGTTATTAATGATGATGTATATGATGCGACATATTGTGAGAATGTGAATTTAATGAATGTTTAAATGCTATTAGGATGATGTTAGATATGATGCAATATATTTTGGGTAAATGATAATCTTATGAATGGGTGTCGAAATTGAATTATGGGGTATTATGAGATCTATTTCTAACTGGAAAAATTTGATGTTAATTTATCGGTACAAGGATACCAAATTGAAATGATGATAGTATGCAATTACGTGATGATAATGCATAGAAATGTATGAGTTTGTGTTACAGACTAATATGCAGGTTATGGGCTATGAAATAGCCAAGGGATAATGATGATGAAAGTGGATATTAGGACAACTAACCGAGAAAAATTATGGTATGACTATTGTATGTGGAATTTATATTGGTTTGGATGCATTGCTATGATATGTGGACCAGTGCATGATTTCATGTGAAGAGACTGCCCAAAACCGAATAAACAATGACAAAACCCCCAGCAACATGGTGCCACTGTGTATTCCATTGTAGGGTGTGGACCCTAGTCCTGTTAGGAGGGGTGGAGGCATTTCCCACCATGTATCCTCCATTGTAGGGTGTGGACCCTAGCCCTGTTAGGAGGGGTGGAGGCATTTCCCACCGTGTATCCTTCGAAACCTAAAGTCATGGGAGGACAGTGATAGCTCACGCTCCCCTAGACGTGTGATGATGACTGTCAGTTGCCTGTTGGGGAAGCTTGGTCGAGATAGTGAAACTTCCGCTTACAGGTTCTATTTGGAGTTAGGTCAATATAGTTGACACTCCAAGATAGTCCAACAGAGGAAGGATAGGAATGGAAATGGAAGTAGGTTAGGGAGGAAGGATGAGTAGAAATAGTTGAGAGAGTATGGAGATTTATCGGATGGTGGAATTTAATGTTTTCCCTTCAAAAAAAAGAAAAAGAGAAATGTGTATATATGAATATTCATAATTACGTAACTAAACCACAGTTGTCTAAATAAAATTGTTGAATTAGATAATAGCAATTAAAGAATTTCTCAAACAACTGATTGGTTGTTTTTTATAAAAGACTAGTCTTGCTGACTTGATTGGATGCCTACATAAATTACTAAAGGATGGTAGTTTTGATTATTAGTACATGCACGAGACTTGTACATACTAGCTACACATACATTTCTTGTACATATACACTAGTATGTATGAGTTTTATTGACTTACTTACTGATAGTGTCGGTCAATTTTTATGAATGTGTGAACCATGTTTCTTTTCCTTTGTACCATAAGATACCTTAACTTCGGGACGAAGTTTCCTGAAGGGTGGGTGTATGTAACAACCCTGCTTAAATAAATGTATAGGATTATTAATTATAATTAATTGATAATCTGATTGTCCTAAGATGTTCGCTAAACAATAATTATTTCTTATATAATATTAACTAATTAATTATCATTAATTATTTTTTCATAACTGTCAATGATTAATTAATTATTAATTGACTCTTTAATTATGTGAGTAAAGAATTAATGGGGTTAATAATTTAATTTATTAAGACTTACGTATACGAGAGGGGATAGGACATTAAATGTAAGGATAAGATAAGATAAGATAATAAATACAAGGGGATAAGATAATAAATAAATGGATAAGGAAATTAATGAAAGGAAGAGTCGGTGAAGGGGGAATATGACGGGAAGAGCCTTACGGTGGAAGGCATTCTTTTGGGGGGAGGAAGCATTTTGGGAGGAGGATTTTTTTGAGGGAATTTGGGTGGAGATGGTTGGTGTGAAGAGTTTGGCTTTTGGGGGCTTTCGGTGAATCAGAAGCAGGGGGTGCCAGTTTGTTGGGGGTTTTGGGAACGGGAGCCAGGATATCCATATGGTATCCTGAAGCTAGGTAGTTGTCCTAGTTGGCAGGGTGGATACTCAGTTTTGGGAAGAGTTGGTATGTGGATTCAAGTTGGGCAAGGCAGTAGCAGGAAGGTCAACAAGACAAGTGGAAAACAGAGGGTTAGCATCAGACCCAGGTATTTTAATTTATGTATTTGTTTTATGAAATTTAAGGAATATGATGTGTTATGAGGCAGTCTGTAAGCTATTATGTTTAGCTCAGTAATTTATATGTTATGGTGATTAATTTATTTGTGCAATTGAAATGATTTATATCAATTTTTTATTTACAAGTCACTACAATAAGAAGAGGTCGAACCCTCTCCTCAACACAGTTCTGCAACACAGTTTTGCAACACAATTTTGAAACAGAGTTTTCATATGCAGGTTGAGGGTGAAGTAATAGAGGAGCACATCAATGATAAAGAGGCAGCATATCAAATGTGTATTTCAACAAGGTCTTGTAAGTCTTTTTCAGGTCAGAGTCATCTTGGAAAGCTCTTTGAGAGAAGTACACTCATGCATGTGGATATTTGTAAGAGATCTTACATTATTAATGCAATAAAGGAATATTGTTTGTTGGGATTTTTCTCCCTGTACAGGGTTTCCCTAGGGTATATGTGTTGTTGATATGCATGTTTACTTATCTACATAATTATTGTTATTCGCTTATGATTTGAAATTGTTGAAGTGTATTAAGCTGGAATCAAAGTATTGAAGAAAATAAAAGAATTAATTTGCATAAGAAATCAAGCTCATAATTTAACATGGTATCATAGCATAGGGTGTGTTAAACGTGTTGAAGTGCAGTAGCAGGTACACACAGATCCAAGTGAACTTGATTAAGTTTCTAGTGTGAGGACCACGACATCCTCCATTTAAGTTAGGGATGAATATAGGCTCGAAGGAGCTACCAACTTTAATGTGTGGGAGATCCGTATAACAAATATATTGCAAGAGCATGATCTTGAGAAGTATGTGACCACAATGGTGGAGGAACCAATGAATAATGCAGGAAGAATGACTTTCAAAAAGATTCAAGCAAAGGCCAAGCGAATCATCTTTTACTCATTCAAAGATAGTATAATGCCTACAATGACTTCATTAATGACTGCCAAGGACTGTATGGATACCTTGGTGAATCGGTATGAGAAACAGGCTCCAAGTCAAAAGAGGACAATTAAGCACAAGCTTAAGTATTTGAAGATGGAGAAAGGTGAATCAGTGACATCTTTCTGTTCCAGCATAGCTCAGATCAGAGATCATCTTTTGGTCACAAGGGTGATAGTGGACGATGATGATTTAGTTCAAGCCATTTTTTATGGTCTTCCTTCTTTATGGGAGACCTTCTTATCCAGTGTAAGTGGGAGAGAGAGTCAGCCCACGTTTGAGAGGTTATGGCATGATTGCCTCGAGGATGAGAATCACACAGCTACCAGGAGTGAGCCAACGAAAGAAGAGAACTTAGCTTTAGCATCAAGATTCAAGGGAAAGAAGAAAGGCACTTTCCAGAAAGGATATCAGTGGAAGAAAAACACCAAAGGTACATTCAAAGGAAAGAATATTGATACATCTAATATTAAATGATTTGGTTGGATCATTTTTCTAAAGATTGTTGGTTTAGAAAGAAATATCCTAGGAATGGGAAACATCATGCCTCAACTGTTGAGGATGACGAATCCAAAATAAATCAGAAAAGTCCTTCTAATGAGAAAGAAAATAGGAAAGAATAATATTTTTTTTTTGCTTTATCCAGTTCAGTTTCCACGGGGCTGAAAACTTGGTCAGTAGACAGTGGTGCATCAAAGCACATGATAGGGTACAAGGATATCCTCTCAGATTTTGAGACAAAATCTTTTGCAGAGCAGGTCAAGCTTGGGGATGAAAAATTTTACAAGATAGAGGGAGTAGGCTCTATCTCCTTCAGATTGGAATTTGGGGCTAGACTTCATGTTGATGAAGTATTATATGTTTCAGGGATCAAGAAGAATCTACTATCAGTTGAAACCTTTGAGGACAAGGGATATTGGGTGATATTCAAGGACAGGAAGACACTACTATGGGCTAAAGGTAGCCACTTAAGTATAGCAGAACCCATTGGAACTTGCAGTGGAGGACTGTACGTCGTTTTAGGACAATTAGTTCAGGAATTGGCTCATGATGTGACTAGCATCAGTGAGTTGTGGCACATAAGACTTGGACATCTTCATTTCAAAGCTCTTCCAAATCTACAGAACATGGTATGTGGCATGCACTCTATTTCTCTTAGTAAAAATGAAATTTGTAAGGGATGCATGCTAGGTAAAAATATAAACAAAGCATTTCCTAGTAGTTACAACAGATCTCAGGGCATCTTAGATCTGGTTCATTCTGATGTATGTGGTCCCATGTCATCTCCCTCACTCAGTGGTTGTTTGTATTATGTCATTTTTATTGATGATTACTCAAGAAAATGTTGGATATATCTTCTTAAAGCTAAAAGTGACACATTTGATAAATTCAAAGAATATAAAGCCTTTATTGAAAAGTAGACAGGGAAACAGATCAGAATCCTTAGAACAAACAATGGAGGAGAGTTGAATCTCTTCAGTTTGAGGATTTCTGCAAGTCAGTAGGAATCAAGAGACAGTTGACTGTGCCATATAACCCTCAGCAAAATGGTGTTGCTAAGAGGAAAAACAGGACTATTTGTGAGGCAGCGAAAGCAATGATGTTTGACCAGGATCTACCAAATTCTTTATGGGCAGAAGCTACCTCCACTTCCAAGTATATTAAAAAGAGGTGTCCACATGTTATTTTGAAGGACAAGACTCCTGAAGAAGTCTTCTCAGGGATCAAACCTAAAGTAGGGAATATAAGGATATTTGGATGTCCTATGTATATTCATGTCCCTAAGGAAAAGAGGACAAAGATGGACCCTCAGGAAAGAAAAGGGTTTTTGTGGGGTACAGTGAGAACTCCAAATCTTACAAGATTTATGTACTAGGTCAAAGGAAAATAGAGGTAAGAAGAGATGTGACTTTCCATGAGGAAGCCGCATTTAAGAAATCCATAGAGCTTCAACAGGATTCAGAAGCAATTCAACCAACTTCACCCTCTTCTAAAAATGAAGAGTCAGATGATCAGAGGGAGGAACCTCATGAAGGGCCAAGTAATGAGCCCCTAGAACCCACTGAAGTGTTAGAAATAACTCTTGAAGAACCTCCAGCCAAAAGGAAGCCAAGGTGGCTTAAATAAATAGTGCAGGAAGTAGAAAGGATAGCTGCAACCAAAGGAACTTTCAAGGAAAGGAAGAGGCCTCATAGGTTTGGAGGCTATGTTTCACTGATGAGAAGAATTAGTGATGCCAAACCTTATTCTTTTGAAGAATAAGATAAATTGCAAGTATGGAAGGATTCCATGCTTGAGGAATACAGGTCTATTATAAAGAAAAATGTTTGGGACATTGTGCCAAGGCCAAAAGACAAATCAGTGGTTTCTTCCAAATGGATCTATAAGATCAAACATGTAGCCGATGGAAGTGTGGAAAAGTTCAAAGAAATATTTGTAGCCAGAGGCTTCACTCAGAAAGAAGGAATTGACTACGAAGAGACTTTTTCTCCTGTAGCCAGGTATACCTCCATTCGAGCTATTATTTCTTTAGCTTTCGTACTTGGTTGGAAACTACATCAAATGGATGTAAAAAAAACATTCTTGAATGGAAAGATTGAACAAGAGGTCTTTGTGGAACAACTAGATGGTTTTATACTACATAACAAAGGCACTCATGTATGCAAGCTAAGGAAGGCCTTGTATGGTCTTAAGCAGGCTCCCGAAGTTTGGTATGGTAGGAATGATGGCTTTCTTAAAAGCCCAGGCTTTCAGAAAAGTGATGTTGATGAAAATTTATACTTCAAGGTATGAGGTAACCAACCTATTATACTAATCTTGTATGTTGATGATCTCTTTATAATAGTAAATGAAGGGCTAGTAGCCTGGTGTAAGAGGGAGATAACCTCAGAATTCAAGATGAAAGACTTAGGCTTGATGCATTACTTCCTAGGATTGGAAGTGTGGCAAAGACAGGGTGAGATATTTCTGGCACAAGGAAAATACACAGTGGATGTAATAAAGAGGTTTGGTATGATGGATTGCAAATCCATGTCTACTCTGATGGTTACCAACCTGAAGAAGATGCACGATTCTAATACAGGTTCATATTTGGTGGATCCCACCATGTATAGGCAGCTGATTGGATCATTGATGATCCACACTAGGCCACATATATGCTATGCAGTGATTGCAATGAGTTAGTTCATGACTGAACTGAGACAGAGACACTAGGTGGTAGAAAATCACATCTTGAGATATCTCGGAGGGACCATTACTTATGGTCTGAGATATACATCCAGTGGTGGTTTATTTTTTCATGGGTATGCATATGTTGACTGGGCAGGAAGCCCAGTGGATTGGAAGAGTACTTCCAAATACTACTTCAGTATAGGATCTGTTATGATCTCTTGGTCAAGCCAAAAGCAGGGATCCATTGCACAGAGTACAATAGAGGTTGAGTACATTGCAACAAATGATGCTAGCAAGGAAGTAGTATGGCTCAGAAAATTGGTTTCTGGGTTGTTTGGTGACAAGCTCAAGATGACGGTAGTTCACTGTGATAATCAAAGTTGCATAAAATTGATAGAGAACCTGGTATTTCATGACAGTTCAAAACATATTTATATGAGGTACCACTACATCTGATACTTGGTCCAGAGAAAAACTGTAAAGTTACAGTACATAACCACAAGCAAGCAGGTAGTTGATATACTAACCAAGCCTCTAACCTCGATATAGTTTGTGCAGCTGAGAGGAAAGCTTGGTGTGGCTGAGAATGACTCCCTCACTGAGAGGGAGTGTTAAATTTGGAAGTATCAACAGTCATTCTCCAATGAGAGGCCATATGGGCCACCCTAAGACTATCCAGGGAGATTTGGAGAATCAATCAGTCTTGTGAGGTATTGGCAAAAGCTAGGGGGAACAGACAACCTCTGTGAGTCAAACCAAAATTCAAGACAAATGAGATGCTATGTGAGTCTAATGAAAAAGTCAGGGGGAACGTACAACCTCTGTGAGCATAGACGGTCTAGTGCAAAAGTCAGGGGGAACATACAACCTCTGTGAGGATAGATAGACTAGTGCAAAAGTCAAGGGGAACATACAACCTCTATGAGCCTAGTCAAACCTTGTGAGCCATGAGAAAAAGTCAAGGTATCTAGCAAAAGTTAGGTTGAATGTAAAATTCCTATGATCTAGAAACAAATGATATTCCTAATATTGCAAATGATGTAATTGTATTGATCTAGTGCATTGGCACGTGTAAACATTATCCACCATGAAGAGAATTTCGAATTGCCTTGTCAAGAGTTGTAACTAAAGTCTTGAGTCTAATTCTATGTTAGAACTAAAGTGTAATGTTGAGTTGCAACTAAATTCTTGAGTCTAGTTCTATCTTAGAACTAAAGTGTAATGTTGAGTTGCAACTAAAGTCTTGTGTCTAGTTCTATTTTAGTAATGTTGAGTTGCAACTAAATTCTTGAGTCTAGAACTAAAGTGTAATGTTGAGTTGCAACTAAAGTCTTGAGTCTAGAACTAAAGTGTAATGTTGAGTTGCAACTAAAGTCTTGAGTCTAGTTCTATCTTAGAACTAAAGTGTAATGTTGAGTTGCAACTAAAGTCTTAAGTCTAGTTCTAAGTTTGAACTAAAGCATGTTAGTCTCAAGTCTAGTTCTAAGTTCGAACTAAAGTAAAATGATGAGTTGTAACCAATCTCAAGTCTATTTCTAAGTTTGAACTAAAGTATGAATCTGATTTATGACTAATGCATGCAATCAGGTTACTATTTTGAGCCTCTCCTCTACTCCTCTTTAGTCTATATAAGAAGAGGTCAAACCCTCTCCTCAACACAGTTCTGCAACACAGTTTTGCAACACAATTTTGAAACAGAGTTTTCATATGCAAGTTGAGGGTGAAGTAATAGAGGAGCACATCAGTGATAAATAGGCAACATATCAAAGGTGTATTTCAGCAAGGTCTTGTAAGTCTTTGTCAGGTCCGAGTCATCTTGGCAAGATCTTTGAGAGAAGTACATTCATGGTGGATATTTGTAAGAGATCTTACATTATTAATGCAATAAAGGAATATTGTTTGTTGGGGTTTTTCTCCCTGTACAGGGTTTCCCCAGGGTATATGTGTTGTTGATATGCATGTTTACTTATCTACATAATTATTGCTATTCTATTATGACTTGAAATTATTGAAGTGTATTAATCTGGAATCAAAGTATTGAAGAAAATAAAAGAATTAATTCACATAAGAAATCAAGCTCATAATTTAACACAAAAAGGGAAAAGACTTCAGCCAAGAAGGAATTGAATAAGAATAACAAAATAACGATGGATTTCATCTGGGAAGGATTACCTAATCCGGTAAAAGAAAAGGTTGGTAAATGATAATCAACCAAAGAAATTTGGGATAAGTTACATGACATATATTCTTCACCCATCACAGATTCAAAAAATGCCAAAGAAGATGAAGATACAGATCAAGAAGAATTATGTTCACCATGTCAAATAGATTCAAAAGATGAAGAGTACATAATCACCAAAGGTATGTTGTTTTTCTTTAATTTTGAAAAACGCGGACATCTTGAAATAGAATTCCATGAAGGAAATGAGATAGAAAAACTAATTGAAAAAGAAGAGAATTATGAATCAGAATTGACTGGTGCTTTAGATGAACTAAGAGAAGAAAATAATTCACTCAAGAAAGAATTTATGAAACAAAAGGAAAGTGTTCACATTTTTTAAGAATCCCAACATGTCATCGAGAAATTAAGAACTCAGCTAGAAGAAGCCAGAAAGATCGAAGAAAATATTGATTATCAAAAGAAGTATTTGGAAGCCAACATAGCAACACAAAAGGAAGAAGCAAAAATGAGAGAGAATATATTTGCATGTCATATTAAGGAAATAACTAACGATCTAAACTAGCTTGAGGCAGAGTTTGGGCAAGAAGAGAAAGGACTTGAAGAAGAAATAATCACATTAAAAATTCAGCTTGAAGAAGCGAAAAGAACAGAATAAGTCATGAAGTATCAGAGAATGAAGAAAGAAGAAGAGGTTGAGAAGCTTGAAGAACAAGTTGTCACATTGAGAAGTAAAATCGTCAAGCTCAACAAGAACATTGAAGAGACAGAAACATCCACGTCATTTATAGAGAATGAAGAGAAGCACCCTAGGTTGCTAGAAAAGAAGAATGAATAAAATAGAAAGAGTTATGCAGAAGTACTCAAAGGAAAGAATCATGGTAAACCAAAATCTAAGAAAACTATTTAAGATACATCTTCAAGAAGACCATCCATTTTCAAGCCACAAAGAAGCTTCAATCATGATCATGATTACTCAAGGAATAAATTCATAAGGACTACACCACAAAGAAGATCATTCACTCTC
>ML802645.1:219412-232441 GCA_009831015.1 Picea engelmannii | reverse complement strand
GATGCATCATACAATCATTCAATTCATTCTTTACAAGCTTTGGGATATGTCGTGTGATGGAATGAATGACATTCAAGTGGTCTAGTTGGGGTTCAAATAACAGAGTACTGGAAAAAAAAAAAACTTATGCTCAATATCATGGTGGGAAGTGATTTTATTACCTTTGGAAGAATTGAGTTGAGTGATGTGATTAGCATAACTTCTTTGAACCATGTAATGATGGAATAATTTTCTATTTTTCTCCCCATCCTTGAGCCACCAAATTCTATATTTCTACCTCCAAAGAATTTCCTCCTAAGCACGCCTTTCCTCCAGTTGTTTTGATATTTATTCTTCTGGGTTGATGAAAGTCACATTCCATCCTTGAGAAATAGTCTTATGTTGCATCTCATCCATATGAATTTCTAAGTGCTTCCTTTCTTGAAGGATGTTCCAAAAAACTTGTTTATTCCATGATTTAAGATGGAGCTTCATAGCTTTGAGGAACTATTGAAAATGGAACATCAAGATTCCACTGTTGTGTTAGCTTCCAACCACCATTTTTGAATATTCACATGGAATTATAGATGCATGAGCAAGAAAACTTAAAACTGGAAAGGTCTCTTACAAGGGATTCCTTGAAAATTATTACTAAGGCAAATGGTCCAGTGATATGAATCTGTGGGTGGTAGATTATTGGCCTCCATTTGAATTCTTAAAAATATAATGGATTCATATACTAGGAATCTATCTAAATGACAAGAAATCTATTGAATACCACCTCTTATATTGTTCCATGTAAAAACTTTGTTTATGGTACCCATATCAATCATACTAATATCTTGGATGAAGAAGTTCAAGGCCACACCATCATAATGGAGAATGGATCCCTTTTTCTTCAAGAGAGGATATGAGGTTGAAATCCCACACATAATCCATAAATAAGCTCCAATAATATTAGAAAGATTTTGTAAGGAGTTAAGAAAGTCTAATTTCTCCTAGAAATGATGGGGTCCACAGATATTGGTGATGAAGCTAGAATTCTCTTTCCTTATGGTCCTAAAGTGAGCCAAAAGGATTCTGGGAGTTGTAAAAAAAAATTATAAGTCATTGTAGTAGGGTTCCATAAGATGGTGATGCCCCTTGAGGATACTTTTTTCATATAGGGCCACAAATTTCCCTACCTTCCATATTCTTCGTACAATACTTTCTAGACAAGAGCTATACCATTTAGTTTCTTACAAAAAAATGATATCAAGTGATTCAAAAATTACTTTGTTAAGAAAGAGCCTTTGCTTTCTCTTGCCATTGATGCCTCTAATGAACCAATAATGTTTTCAAATTCAACTTTGGGAAATTATTGCATTGACTCATTCTTTGGAAATTTCTCTGCAAAACTTTCACCTTTTCTGGAGTCAAGTTTTCATTCTGAAATCTTACACTATACTCATATTGTTGAATCTAACTGTGCAAAATTAGAAACTAATAATGTAAATTAAGTTGCAAGAAAAAAATTGGACTTTATATTTTGACAGTTCCAAATCAAATGAAGGTGTAGGTGATGGTTGTGTCCTCAAAGATCCTACATGAAATAAGACTCTACTATCATGTAGGATAGAATTTGATTGTACCAATAATGTTGTTGAATATGAGTCTCTCATTCAGAGTCTCAAAAAAGAAATAGATTTGAAAATTAAATTAATCAAATTAGTAGGTGATTCTGAAATCATAACTAAATATGTTAGGAATTCAATAAATTGCATTTCCAATTGTCTACGGAACTACCAACACGAGGTATGGAGTTTGATCGATAATTTTGATTCTTTTAACATTATTTTTGTGCCTCGAGCTTTAAATGTTGATTTTGTTTTTCTTGCTAATGTTGCTTCACGATTAATTCCTTCAGTATATTTTATTCCTATGAATTTTCTGTGGAATTTATTTGTAGGCCCTTGGTTCCAGATAATATCACTAATTGGAGAGTCTTTAATGATGATGACCATATATTGAGATTTCTTACACAGGAAGGTACTTTCAAAGATTTTGTCATTCATGAAAATCAGCACGATGAGGAAATAAATGAGATTTCTATGGAAACTCCATTAAATATAAAAAATGGAATCCCTATATAAGTGGTAAGTTTATAGAAGTTTTATTATTTATAATATAAATTAAAAAAGAAAAAAAAAATATTAAACCAATAGTTCATCAATGTAGTATGAAGTAATAAATTTAGGAAATGATCAAAATCCTAAAAATAATAATTTAGGAATAAATTGTTCTCCCTCTGAACATAATGTATTTATCAAACTTTTCAAAGAGTACAAAGAGATATTTGCATGGAATTATGATCTAAAATTCTATGATACTAAAATCATTCAACATGTCATTCCAACCAGGAAAGAGGCTAAACATGTGCAACAAAAATTAAGCAAAATTGACCCAAATATTGAGCTTCAAATCAAGAAAGAATTAAACAAATTATTAAAAGATAATATTATTTTTCCAGTTAGACATTCATGATGGGTTTCAAATTTAGTTCTAGTTAGGGAAAAGAACGTGGATACTAGAATTTGTATTGATTTTCAAAATGTAAATAAAGCATCAGAAAAAAAGATAATTACCATGTCCCACCTATGGAACAAATTATGCAATGTGTAGTTGGATCTGAAATGTTTCTCTTCTAGATAGATTTTATGGTTATAATCATATGTTAGTTTCCCAACCAAATCGAATAAAAACTACTTTTAGAACTAAATGAGGAACATATGCATATAGGAAAATGCCTTTCGGATTAATTAATGCAGGAGATACATTCCAAAGAGCCATGGATATTGCATTTAAAGGATTGATAAACAAATATATGGTCATTTATTTGGATGATATCACAGTCTAATCTCGGAATAGAAATGAACATATTGATCATTTGAGACAACTTTTTGATCAATGTAGAAGATATGGGATTTCTATAAATCCAAAGAAAACAATTTTTATTGTAACAAAAGGTAAGCTCTTAGATTTTATTATTTCAAAACTTGGAATTATAATAGATCTTAAAAGGACTAAATCTATTTGACAAATTTATTTCCCTCACGGTAAGAAAAAAATGCAATCATTTTTAGGAAAAATAAATTTTGTGAGGTTTGTTCCCAATTTTGTTGAAATAGTTAAACCTTTACAAGATATGATTAAAAATAATTATGCATTTAGGTAGGAAGATAAATAAAGGGAATATTTGTAAAAAATTAAAGAAGTAATTGTTCTAGCTCCCACTTTAATGAGTCTAGATTTTGAAAAGAAGTTTATTATATATACATTTGTGTCTAACTGTTCTTATGCAGTTGTGTTCACTCGGAAAAATTCAGAAGGTTTTGAAGTCCCAATATCTTTCATGAGTTTAGGATTACAAGGTGAAAAGTTAAAGTATCCTAACATTGAAAAATAGGCCTACGTTGTTTTCAAATAAGTTAAACATTTATGTTCACATCTTTTGAAGTATTATACAAAAAGAATTGTACCACATACCTTGATTAGAAATTTGTTGGTATAGAAACAATTAGGGGATAAGAGAGAAAATTGGATGACAAGACTCTAAGAGTATGAACTTGAAATCAAGCTAGAAAAACTTATGAGAGGACAAGGTTTATGTAAGTTAGTGGCGCATTCAAAAGTCACTAAGGTAAGTGATGAAGAAGGATGTGAAAATGAATTGGAGGTGAGAAATGAAGTTTCGTATATTCCAACACCTACATTTTCATGGTATAATGATATCAAATAGTATTTAACCCATGGTACTTATCCTCGATTCTTGGAACCTAAAAACAAAATATATTTAAGAATAAAATATATTAAATACCAACTCATAGATATAATATTTGTTATAAAGAATTATGATAATTTATTTCTAATATGTCTTGAAAAACTTGATGCAGATAAGGTATTGGTTGAACTACATGATGGACGAGCTAAAGGAATTTTTGGTGGAGAGACAACTACACACAAAATTCTTAGAGATAGCTATTTTTTCCCACTTTGTTCAAATATGCTTATTCCTATGCTAGAAAATGTAATCTTTGTTAGACATCTTCAAGAAGAGAAAAGAAACATGATTCTACATTACAAACATTTGAGATCGAAGCTCCATTTGAACAATAAGGATTAGATATAATTGGGAGATTAATCTCAATTCTACACAACTTCACAAATATATTTTGACTGCAATACATTATTTTACATGATGGATTGAATCCATTCCTCTCAAGAAAGTAAATTAATATTAGGTTATATATTTCCTTAATAATTCATAATTTCTAGGTTTGGCATTGCCAATTCCTTGGTTTTTTATAATGCATCATGTTTTTCATCTCTCAAATTAATTGAGTATTCTTTTGAGAATGGGATCATGGTTAAGTATTCTACAAAATACTATCCTTAGAGAAATGGTTTGGTAGACTCAACCAATAAAAATTTAATTTGAATCATTAAAAATATTGTTCATGAACATCAAAGGAATTTTGATCAATGCATTATGGGTAGATAGGGTAACACTTAAAAAATCATTAGGAAATTCACCATACTTATTTATGGAAAATAATTTGTTTTACCTCCTAATGTTTTTCTTCCTTATTTGCAACTAGCTTAGTCTGTTCAAGAAGAATCATGCCCTAATATGAAAATTATAATTGATGCATTGATGAAGTTAGAAGAAGAACGAAAAAAAAAAAAAAAAATCATGAACATCAAATAATAATCTGATCCAAGTGGATATTGGTGGCCACCCACCTATTCCCACTGGCTCCTCTTTTCATTTTTTAGTGCAGAACATTCTTTGCACTTCTTTGTAATTGTGGGTTCTACACTTCCAGGGTTGTCTGAAGCCCTACAAATATTCTACATGGATACTAGTGGCCTCCCACCTAATCCAACTGGCTTATTTTGTATCTTTTCATGTCAACACATCTTGTTGTAGGGTCGTTTTGGGACCCTAAACAATGTTTTTGTTTTCTCACCATATTCAAACTATAGACAAAGTTATAATTTGATGGTTTAATGTTCATTTCTCTAAAATACCTTTCCAACAGGCTATCACGCGCCTAAAACAGAGATCGTATGCAAAAGTTACAACCCCGGGAAGTTAATGTACTAACTTACCCAAACGGGGCCCACATGACTTTTGGCATTTCATCTCCTAGGGTTAGGTTTTTGGATGTCTAGGGTTTTGGAATTCATGTTTATCATAAAAATGCCTTCAAAGCCTCATTGTAGTCATCTTCTTGTGAATGAGCATAGTTGTCACATCTCTTCTCAGAGATAAAGTTGTCACTATTCTAGCGAGTCTTGCACTATGTATTTTTATAGTCTCTTTAAAGTTATTTCATTAATAAAAAACAAGTGTTTTATTTCTCTATTTATCACAATATTTATGAGTATTTAATTGTAATATATCTTCTTTCATTTCATTCCAAAAATAATCTGGATCAGTGGTATCAAAGCAGGCTGCTCTTGATCGTTTTTCAGCGCATGTCCCTGACAAGGTCCGATTATAGCTAGTTGGGTCTCGAGTTTGTATCTCTTGAGTACAATAAATCTCGCACACCCAAGAAACCCTCGATGGCAAAAGAAAATAAAAAAAACGGAGAAGAAGATTATATTAAGTTGTTTCTTGAGCAAGCTCTCGCGCGACAGAGGGATGAAATGATGAAGAATTTTACACACATCCTTCAACGCCTGATGATAAAAATAGTTGCATATTCATCAAGTTGTTATTTTGTAGGAACCTCTCCCTTCAAGGTACAAGTTGATTTTGATATTCCCGTATTTGAAGGTCCGATAGATGTGGATGCCCTATAAAAATGGTTAAATCTATTAGAAGGTTATTTCTTTGTTCAAAAGATTCTTGACAGGGAAAAGATCACCTTCGCACTCCTTAAGGCTCTCCCCCATGTCAAACATTGGTGGGAAACTTATTGATTTCAAAGTTCCACAGAGGAATTTGGAATATATGGGGTCAATCCCACTTGGTATTTTTTTGTGGATGTGGTCAAAGAACAATATTGTCCTGTTGATAACTATGAAGACCAGTACATGATATGGAACACACTACGGAAAGAGAAGAGCCAAACAGTGTTGGAGTTCACAAATAATTTCCATACCTTGTGCACCAAGATAGGTATAAAATACTCCAAGCAACATCTGGTTCTGAAATACCATGGGGCTCTGCATAGGTACATCCAAATTGAAATGGATTTCCTAAACATCTCATCATTTGGAGTTGCCTATCGATATGCTGTCAAAATCGAGTAGAAATTTAGGCACCAGAACAAATGGGAATTCGGGTTTGAAAATATGCAACAACCAAAGCACAGTAAAGACATCCCTAACCAATAGCCTCTATAAAAAAAATCCAAGACATAGGAAAAAAATGGTAAAGTAAAGATGAAGAATGAAACTGGAAGTGGTGTGAATTCCACAAAATCCCCTGGCACAACACCGATCAATTTTGCTCAAAATAGTCATTGGTGGTCGAGGTCAAAGACACGGAGCCGAAACTTGATTCGAAATATGATACAGAAAATATTGAAAATAGACAGATCATCGACGCAGACCCCGCTGCTATTGTCATGACCAAAACAATTCAACTAGAATAATCAATAGATCCTGAAGAGGGGGAACACCTCTTCCATTCACAAATGTGGGTGAAGGGGACCCCATTGAATTTCATTTTTGATAACGACATCTAGAAGAACCTCATCTTAGCTAAGTTCATTAAACAATTGGGGTTGTTGACAACACCACACCCGCAACCATACAAAATCGAGTGGCTTCACCAGGGATGAGATCTTCGCATTAGCCAGTAGTTTCACCTATCCTATGGCATCCATCCCTTCAAGGATGAGGTAGTGTGTGATATTTACCCTCTTGATGTTTGTGAATTTGTTTTGGGCCAACCATATATGTGGAAATGTCATGTTGTCTATGAGTCTATACCCCCTAGTGTCATTATTACTCTGGGAGGTCAGCTCTACAAGATACTAAAGGTAGTTTTGACTACTTCTCCACCAAAATAGCACCGCAAGGTAATCTCTTATACTGCAAAAGTCATCATATTCATAGTCTGTTGAAAGGATGCACAAAATACCAATAAAACCACTACAGCCTCAACACCTTCTATCCAACAAAAATAGATTGTCGAAGAGACAAAAAATATTGTTTCTTCACCTACAATGGTGCCTACACAATGCCCCATCCAACCTGGAGACAACAGGTTGGTGGAAAATATTCAACCCCTCCAGCAACAGGTGTGTGACAGTCTTCCACAAGCCAAGAATCACAACTTCTCCAACAAGGCACACATCTCACCAAGATTCAGATTCAGAAAATGTTTTCCCCTCTTCCCTAGGCACTCAACACAATGGATATCATTGCTTCCTAAAGGGGGAGGATTGATCCAGGTGGATATTGGTGGTCACCCACCTATTCCAACTGGGTCCTCTTTTCAGTTTTTAGTGCAACACGTTCTTCTGTACTTATTTGTTAGTGCGGGTTCTACACTGATGAGGTTGTCTGAATCCCTACATATTTTCAAAGTGGATATTGGTGTCCTTCCACCTAATCCAACTGGATTATTTTGTATATTTTCATGTCAGCACATCTTGTTGTACTTCCAGGGCTGTTTAGGACCCTAAACAATGTTTTTTTAGCTCACCATAGTCAAACTATAGACATAATCAACGTTTGACAATGTAATGTGTAGTTCTAAAAAATACCTTTCCAATGGGCTATCACGAGCCTAAAACGGAGATTATATGAAAATGTTACAACCCAGGAAGTTAACGTACTAACTTACCCATACAGGGCCCACATGACTTTTGGAGTTTCATCTCCTAGGGTTAGGTTTTTGGATGTCTGGGGTTTTGGAATTCATGTTTATCATAAAAGGCCCTTCATAGACACATTGCAATCATCTTCTTGTGAATGATCATAGACATCACATCTCTTCTCAGAGATAAAGATGCCACCATTCTAGTGAGTCTTGCACTCTGTATTTTATAGTCTCTTTATTTCATGAATAGAAAACAAGTATTGATGTATTTCTCTATTTATGGCAATTTTCATGATTATTTCATTGTAATATCTCTTCTTTCATTTCGTTCCAAAAATAATCTAGATCATAATCAAACGATGGTTTGATAAGAATTTAGTTGATAAAAAATATTTTCAAATTGGAGATCTAGTCCTGAAATGGGACAAATCTCATGAAGGAAAAAAAATACACACAAAGTTTCAACATCTTTGATTAGGACCATTTCAAATTACTAAGAAACTTGGCCCCTCAACAGATATTTTACAATCATTAGACAGGGACACTGAAAATCTCCCTGTGAATGGCCAAA
This sequence comes from Picea engelmannii, assembly GCA_009831015.1. Classification (NCBI taxonomy): domain Eukaryota; kingdom Viridiplantae; phylum Streptophyta; class Pinopsida; order Pinales; family Pinaceae; genus Picea; species Picea engelmannii. The sequence continues at coordinate 224,069 of ML802645.1, read as the reverse complement.
TTCTAAAAGCATATTTGTATAGTCATTGGTTGATGATAATTTGTAAATATTGTACAATTGTTTTTTACTTATAAAGGGTTGTTTTTTTTTTATTTCTTTGTGCTTTGTTTTATTTTTGGTTTGGGTGTTTTTTTTTTTTCAGTTGTTATTTTTCACTTCACTCTGGTTACACATCAAAAGGAATGTTTCAGTTATAAATATGAAATGGTGGTTTCATTTGATTTTCATGATATCATTGGATATATAAGGTAGTAACTTTTAGTTCTGGAGGAAATCCTTTACTTGTTATCTAGTATAATTATAGTGTTCATTTGAAAAAAAAATATGTATCTAATGTTTTTATAAGAGTTCATCCACTTCACAATATAAGATTGAAATTATTAATAAGTGGAAATGAGAGAAAAACCTTCGGAATAGTTTTTATCCACCAAACCTTTTACGGTCAAAATAACTCTCATATCACCCCACTTCCATCACACTCATTGCATATGCAATATAATAAGGGTGTAAATTATTAAATTGAAGTTGAAAAATTCTATTTTATTGTGGGAAGTAGAAGTAAACCTATTGGGGCTTTGGAAACTTTCTAGAAGCATGGAAATGATTGTATGAAACTAAGGTATCTTTATCGGGGCTATGAATTCTCATGGGAAGCAAAGCAATGTCAGGTTCAAGAGAGATGAGGAATAATTATGTGCAGATGTTTTTTTGTATAAACATGTAGGCCTTTGGTTTGATTTCATAACTAATTATAAACTTATTCTCTTATTTAAAAATAATGAACTCCATTTTTCTTGATCTCTTAAAAATGTTATGTTAAGCAATGAGTATTGATGATGAATAAGTAATCTTTTTCAAATATCAAGTATTGTATAATTACTCCTAAACTAACAAGTGAAAACTTTTAGCTAGGATTAGCCTATAATAATAGACATAAAACCTTATATTTTAAATAACAAAGATAATTGTTTCTCCTAGTGTTTCACCATTTGTTGTGGCTAATACAACAACCCCCCATTATTAAATATTTTCGAATAAAAATAATGGGTCCCTTACAAACACTTTTTGAATTTCATGATTTGATTTATTTTATTTTTTACCTTTGGTGCCTTTTGGTCTCTTCATTAAATTTTGATCCATCTTAGACATTTTAATAAAGTTCTTTAGATCAAAATGAACTACAAATAAACATCTAGTTTTTAATAGTTATTTGTTAAATAATTGCCTGGTGTCCCAGGGGACTAGTAATCCAATGGTCGGGTTGGGTTTCTTGTTTGTTCTAAGAAGATTACAATAATTATTTTGGTTTTCTAATGGTTTGATGGATCGGTTTATTGGTAGTCCAATTAGTCATTGATCGGACCAAGTTTTCATGTATTGCATTATAGTTCAAATGGAATCTCAGTGGTCCAAGGTTCCAATGGTGTGGTTAATCATAAGGTTATATCTAATAACTCAATAACTTAATATAATCACACTAGCTTGAGACTTATCACTGCGATTATGAATTTGGTTGCAAACAAACATCCAACAATCTAGTGCTTGATTTATGAATGTTCCCACCCCATTTCAAATTCTAAATTGGATTTTATTCCATTAATTGTTCTGACGATCACTTGTTAATGTACATTAAAGTGAATTTATCATGCGATGTGAGATGAATTAAGAATGAAAAATAATTTATGTTATACGCATAGCACATATTTCATCTATGTTTTCTTATTTCATGCATCACTCTGACCTTTATATAAACAAATTGTGTGAACTCCAAGAGTAAAAGTATAGTTTTTCTTCAGAAATATTTTTTGGTTAGTATTAGCTTTTGGGTCATCATTGAGGTTTTGAATTAAGTTTTTATATATCAAATTTTACTTTGAATTTATTTCAAAACACAAAACCCTCTATGATACGATAACTAAGAAAGGGAAAGTAGAGAAACAGAAATGTGAGGAAAAAATAGAAAGGAATCCAAATTCAACTTTCTTTTCAAACACCTCTTATAAAATTGGAGTCAAGACCTACATGGAATGAAGTGAAATATAGAGATTCATTGAATATGAGTATTTCAAATATGAACACGAGTTTGATGTTGACAATCTTGAAGATATTAAAAATTCCATATTTCATATTGTTGATTAACTAGGTTGGTTGTCATTGACATCAACCCTTGAAGAAAGTTCGGTAGAGAATTTCGGTAGCACAAAGGTTTGGGTAATGGTCCCAATATTGTTTGATGTATAGTGTTATGAGTTTTTATATATTTGAAGGTAATACTATTCTATATGGATAGTACATGTCATTCCATTTCCGGTGGTATGTGGAACGTCACATAAATCCTCACGGTTAGAGAGTTATGGCCTTGTGAAATTGGAGAACCCTCATGAGTCATCTAGAATCCCCAAAAGGTCAAAGTAGTCAAAGTGGTTGCAAAGAAGAAATTATTTAAATAATAAAGTGAAGTGATGATTTTACTATAAGTCAAAGTGGATACAAAATAAATTATTTAAATAAGAAAGTTAATCGATAAATTACTAAGTGGACAAGTGGTTAGAAGTGGGTTAGCCCTAAAATAAGGAAAGTGGTTTAAGAGATTTTATAAGGTAAATAATAAAGTGAAGTGATGAGTGTACTATAAGTCAAACTCGATACAAAATAGATTATTTAAATAATAAAGTTAATGGGGAAATTACTTAGTGTACAAGTGGTTAGAAGTGGGTTAGCCCTAAAATAAGGAAAGTGGGTTAAGATGATTAAAAGGTAACCCCTTGAGGAAGCTACATAAAAGTATAAATAAGAGGAAAAGGTATTTCATTTTAATCACACTTGATCATATTGAATATATACAAGTGACTAAGGTAACCAAAGGATATATAAGCCAAATTTCAAAGGGAAGGTGAAGTAAATAAGGCTGAAATTCAAGGGAGGATAAATTATTTTGATGATGCTTTCTAAGGTATGTCATTTACAGGTCATCTCACCATTTTTGCAATAAACAAATTCTAGAATGATTCAGACCATGAAATTGGGATTACTTTGAGGAAACATATCCAAGTATCTGTGATAAAAATTTCATCTTTTGGGTCGTTGTATTTTTGTAGTTACACTCCGTGGAAAATAGGGTTTGTGGCTAGTCCTGAAGCTAGTCTAAAACAAGTGTTTTGAGTAAAAACGTCATAACTTATTCATAAGAGATCCATATTTAGTAAGACAAAATGTATTGGTTAGAGTAAATTATGTAGTATGTTGTGTACAATTTTCATATCTATACAGAAAATATTCTGTGTGGGGCATTCTCTACAAGTTCAATCTCTAGCATAAGACAAAATTCAACAAGGTATGTCATTTTTCCTATAACTCCTTTTCTGAGAGGTTTCAAGTAGTGAAATATGGAGGGATTAAATAAAAGACATTGAAGAACATTGTGTAACGTTTTCATATCTTTATTCATTGCAGGTACATAGTTATGATTATTGTTAGTTAGGGTTGTTGACTAATCCAAAACTAGTCATGTGAGACTAAAGTAAAATTTGATGAAAATGCTAGTCTCTTGTTGAGGAAGGTTTGAAGGTATGTGATCACATACACCAGGTTTGTTATAGAGTTACAAATTAGATTTTTATTATGAAATTGATGAGGGATTTTGGTTGAGGTATGTTACAGATAGAGGTTGTACAATAGTGAGGTTGTGGAACATGGTTTGATGTAATGGTTTATGGTATTGTGTTTATGGATAGAGTGATGAATTGTTAGATAAATTTTGATGGTTATATTGGTATATGTATTTGGTATATGGTTGAATTAAATGTTGTGTACATGGTTGAGACAAGTAGTTGATGAGTTGGCACATACATGAGGTGTATAGTTGATGATGTTGGTACATCCTGATGAGTCATAGTTTATGTGTATTTGATGCATGATTGGTACATATTTGGTGCATGGTTGATGCACTTGTTTATAGTACAGGTTGAGATATAGGTTGGTGCATGGTTGATGCATTTGTTTATGGTACAAGCTAATTCATATTGAGGTATAGGTTGGTGCATGGTTTATGCACTTGTTTATGGTACAGGATGATTATAGGTTGGTGCATGATTGATGCACTTGTTTATGGTATAGGTTGATTACAGGTTGATTGGTATAGTTTTACAGCAGTACATATCACAGTGATAGTGTTATAGTGGTTCCATCATTCTAGTTTTATTTCAAGGCGGTTGGATGGGGCAAGGACAGGTGGTTGTAGCCACCTTCCAGTTGTAGTCAGAGAACTAGGGGGTTGGAGCCTCCTTCTGTTTGTATCCAGAGAATTGGGGAGTTGGAGCTTCCCTCGGGTTGTAGCCTAAGAAAATAGGGGGTTGGAGCCTCCTTCCAATTGTAGCTAGAAAATAAAGGAAGATGGTGCTTGCAATGAATGTAAATGTTAAAGACATATAAGAAAAAGAATTACACGGTTTTATCCTGCTTTGGGTTTCCACGTAAAACACTAGTGTACTGTGTATGTGTATGATTTCTCATTTGTTCATTGTTTATTTACTCTCCAACTATTGGATGATAATGCTACATTTATATAACACTTTCATTTTATGGTGAGAAATGATTAAATTTCTCTATTAATGATTCACCCCTCCTCTCATTAATCCAACAATTAGTATCAGAGTCG